>JASCZW010007241.1:70995-118897 GCA_034211315.2 Aedes japonicus
AACTATTTTGCTAACATTAAAATCGAAACAGTCACACTCTTTATTGAAACGTCAACACCAAAAATCCAATGAGTTGTTTAGGCCAAAATTTGTTAAATTGCTAGGGATCCACAGCAGTTGCCGACTTCGGAGCTGACGAGTAGGTACATAAAACCTCACATTTTCGAGAAGGCTGCTACAGTCGATGTTGCACTTAAGCACGTCGCAAATGAACAACCTTTGCAGCATCACTCGACGATTCACCAGCGGTTGTAAATCGAGGAGTGCGCATCGATGTTCGTATGGCGGTAGGTTCACTGGATCGTTCCATGGCAGGCCACGTAGAGCATACCTTATGAAGCGCTTCTGGACTCTCTCAATGCGAGCTATATGGACGACATGACACGGAGCCCAAACCTGTACTCCATATTCAAGTACACTGCGACCTAAAGCACAGAACAGGGCCTTCAGCGCATGCACGTCATTGAAATGGGCTGTGTGCCAGCGTAAAAAACCTAGCATCGCATTGGCTTTCGCAGTTGTCACTGAGATGTGTTCGTTAAAGCGAAGTTTACTATCAAGTATGACGCCAAGATCCTTGATCGACGTGACTTTTTCTAATGGCAAGTTGTTCAGCCCGTAGTCAAAAGATACAGTAGTCCGACATCGAGTGAACGTCATTACTTTACGTTTCGCCGCATTCATTTGCATTCCGTTCATATCGCACCAAGTTGAAACACGTTCAATATCAGCTTGCAGTGCACCGCAATCCACAAGCGACTTAATCACGCGAAACAGCTTTAAGTCACCTGCATAGAGCAGTTTCCCAGACTTGAGGTTATCGCACATGTCATTTATAAAGAGTACGAATATCAGAGGACCAAGATGACTGCCCTGACAAAAGCTTTGTGCGCAGACAGATATGATTTCAGCCATTGAATGATCCAAGAAGGTAGTCCCAGGCGGTTCAATTTTTCAATTGCCAATACGTGAGGCACCTTGTCAAACGCTTTTGAGAAGTCAACGTAGATTGCGTCAACCTGACACCGCTTTTCCAGCTCATTGATCACAATGTGGGTGTATGTAATGAGGTTCGACGTGATTGACCACTTTTTTACGAATCCATGTTGATGCTCGGATATAATTCTCCACGCAATGTGTGTTTCCAGCCTTGTGGATTGGAATTATTGATGCCAGCTTCCAAGCATCCGGAAATACTCCTTCGATCAAGGATCGGTTGAAAATCGCTGCGACGGGAACAGACAGCGACTGAGCACATTCTTTGACAAAGAAGGGTGGAATGAGATCGGGACCAGGACCTTTAGATGAATCGACAGCGCTGAGAGCTTTCTGAATATCGTCATCACTGAAAATGACTTGGGGAAGCCGAAGGTTATACGATGGAAGACTTTCCAAGTATTGCTGTGACATGGGAGGTGGGTTGTCGTCGTGTACGGAACGAAAGAACTCGGCGAATAGATTCGCAGCTGCAACCGACGAGTGAGAGCTATGAAACTTGTAGGAAACATCAATGGGAACTTGCTTGACTTCACCGTGTTCGCGAACCGTTCATGCCGCCTGCGTGGGTGTACCTGTCCAGCGCAGTTCATTCAGGAAAAAAGATAAGAAAACTTGATGTTCAGTCGTATGTCTTGCCTTGCTGTAGTTTATGCCAAGCGCTTATCACACTCAATTTTGGAGTTCCATTGCTTACAAAGCAACAGGCTGAAAATGTAAATAAAAATACTGAGGTTACATCGCAACGCAGTAAAATAAAGTTTCACTGGTGCACAATGGAATCAATTGACTGGAGGATATGCTTATTGATATTCAAAAAGAGCTTACCGCCCAGACACAATGATAACGGAAACGGAACGGCAAACGGCAAGTTTGACAGTTGTTGTAAATGACTTCGGTATGTCCAATTAGAATCGGCTTAAATCTAGCCTGTTTTCTTTCCGACAAGCAGGCTTACTCAGATCGGGATCTGCCGTTTGCCGTTGACGTTCAGCTGCCGTTATTATTGTGTTTGAGCCATAACGGCTATCAAAAGCAGTAGTTCTGCACACACAAAACATATTACAACGCTGTGTGATATGCCTATGCAAAAATCAACGGAAAATCTAACCACCTTAATGCAACCAACGACGGCCGGTATTGCCATTGATCTCAAATGCATGAAAGACGAAATTAAACAAATTCACGCTATAACTGTGGACATACCTTCTGATGTTGTGGTAGTGCACAGCAACCCTATGTTAGGGATTGATATAATGGTCAAGCTGAAATGTTTATCAGCGAACTTCAGAGCAAATGATTCAAAGCTCATAGGCAGCAGATTTTACCTTAGATCACGTACTAACGTTTGCATTCAAAAAGTGGACTTTTTTCGGATGGTGATAAATAAAATAGCAAAGACAGATAATTGGTTTTGATAAATTTCCAACGGAAGCTAATTATTAAAGCATACTTTCAAAAAAATTCTACGTCCTTGCGAGCGGCCTTCCGACAGTTAACCGGAACATTCGCAATGACAGAATAAAACATGCGTGAAGGCATGTTTTTGAGTTCTTTCTTCGTTTTATTTACAATTCTTCCTCAGCTTTCTCTTACGCTTCAGGTTGGCCCAGAAATTCTCGATGAGACGCAGCTGGGAGACGTTGGGCGGGTTCGCCGACTTGGGTACCACATCGATATTCAGCAACTTCATCTCCTCGAACGATTGCTTTGGATCCGGCTATAACACCGCGTCTACGCCCTTGTGGTATTTCTTGATGAACGACGCAACTTCCGGCAGGCATTTCGTACTATAAATTTCCCCGTTCACGGCCAGTCCGCAGCGAAAGAAGAGCGGCTTTGAGCTTCTTGGGAAACTTAGTGAGTGAACTTCTCCTCGGAGCTCACTTCGTTCGTAGGGGAAGTAAAATACGAAGTGCCCAGCCAGTCGTTACCATCCAGGGTGAGATAGGTCTCGTCGTCCATCACCACAGCCACGTCGCGATTCGCCAGGAAAATCGAGTTGACCATTTTATTCAACCGCTGCCGCTGCATCAATGCCTGCAGCTATAAAACCAGTGGACGTGACTTCCGCTTCCTGACATGTATGTTCATGTTTGCCAGGTACGTTTTCTTTGTTTGGTCGGTTGAACCAACCTCCCGGCTACGTGCACACAGCGATGTAGCCACTTTTCGCTCGGTCTTCTTCTTCAGCATCCTTTGGAGCTTCTTGTCGATGAGGGTCGTCGGCCGTCTGGAACCAGGCTTTCTTTCGATGCTCTGATTATTGTCTAATAGTGCCAAGATATTGTAGATGCTGTAAAGAAAGTATCCGGCGTCCACAAAGTGCCGAACGATATCCGTTTTCGAATCGGCGGGGTGCCGTTCTTTGAACGCGCACACTTTTGAACGGAGTTGCTTCACTGTTTTTGCCATCACGGTTAGAGTTCGACTGAAAAAGCTGTCATATTTTGCATATTGACACATGGGTTACTATAATTGATGCTGCATGGGTAGTTTCGTCAGTGCGGGAGAAGGTAAACCCATGAAAAATCTGCACTTTTTGTCAATTTTTTTTATGCAAACGTTAAATGATAACATTAATATTCAGACGGCTGACCCGTCAAGCTGGTACCTTCTTTGAACAAGGAAGGTATGGAAAGCTGACTGGGCCGATTTAGATAAACGTAAGTTTCACCATTTACAGCAACAGAAACAGGCCAATAATGCAAGAAGGCAACATAACAGAAGTCACACCAATCATGGCGATATTAAGGAAATTAATTATTTAAATCACACCAGTCTCAACTTTAAGAGAGGTTACAGTGGTAACGGCTTAGCGCAAGATAGAATAATTAATTTTAAACCACCAAGATGTACTTCATTCGATGCACTGGTCAATACAGTTCCAGAGAGGCGCAATTCTGGGCCCCTAACCGACTCTTGCTAAATTTCTAAGTTCTACTTTCAGCAATCAACCCAAACAGATATCCTTAAACCAACCTGGATGTCCTTCCAATCCCACTATATCATGCGAAGCATGTGATGCTCAACATTCGTGTTTTCGACGGAATTGACGAATTCATCCGAGGAACTATTTGCCTATGCGGACTCGGGTCCCGAAGATTGCAGTATCTTTCAAGACGTTACGAATCCCAGGAATTCATAACGTCTGTTCAGGAATGGTATATATTTTTAATGGGAATAATTACAGTGTTAGAATTGCTCCTAGTTTGTCAAACTATCCACTCAACCCCAATACCACGAATGAAATCTTGACATAATATCAAAATTTTAATCGAATGAAAAGGGCAGCTAAGATTAACCAGATCTTACACAGATACACACATTGAATTTTCTGCGTTATCTAATGTACATAAAGGGAATGCTAGATTTTGCAGAAGATAATGAGATATTTCATGTAAGCCAGATAGCGCCTGAATCTTGCCTGTTGTATGAAAGATTGCTAACATTGTTGTATGGGGCATGAAAGATTGTATACAATTTCGTTGCTTACGCCTCCTTTGGCATGGAAATTAAACGAGGAAATTTAACGCGCTAGTTATTTATTTTTATTTATTCCGTTGCTTTTATACCGTGATCCTGTCGAATGAACCTAGTTGGAATGATAGTGTAAGAAGTGAAATCTTTAACAATAGTTATTATGTTTATAGAGATGATCGCAATTATCAATGGTCGGAAGAAAAATCATGAGGTGGTTCTTCAATTGCTGTTTCGACCAATTCCTGTTCTGAAATTATTATGACAACAAAATTCAAAGAGTTCAAACATGTTTGGGAAAAGTGAATATGGGAAATTAAACGCACATTTTTGTTTCGGTGTACTTTCCTCCAAATCATGCCCGTAAAGCTAAATATGAGAAGTTCTTAAGCGAAGCCGAAAAAGAAGTACCATAGAGATAAAAATAAAAATTGAATTTTCTGCGTTATGTAATGCACATAAAGGGAATGCAAGATTTAATGGGATATTTCATGTAAATTTAAGTCGATAGCGCCTGAATCTAACCTGTTGTATAAAAGATGGCAAACAATTTCGTTGTTTACACTTCTTTGGCTTGGAATTTGAAGAAGGGAGATTTTCCGCGCTTTTTAAAATTAGTTATTTTTTTCTGTGCAGTTAGACGGCGTAGACGTTATGTTTTTTTTAGTATGGTTCGACAGGCAAGTAAAAAACATAAAAAATCGTAAGCAAAATATATACAAATATTTATAAAAATTATAACAGTCCCAAACGTTTTAGCGCTTTTTGAATATTTGTGATCAACTTAATTTGGTTAAAAATTAAGTGATACCGACTGTGTTCAAAATAGGTCTGACGTTGTTATAAAAACCAAAGACAATGGTCATGTAAATTTAAGTTTTTCAAATCTCATTTTTAAGTCTAGTGGGTATGTTTAAACGCATTACGGACTTATATTTGAGGTTATCAAATATATTCTACACAGATAAAAAGAAACACTGAATTTTCTGCGTTATCTAATGCACATAAAGGATATGCTAGATTTGGCAGAACATAATGGGATATTTCATGTAAATTTAAGCCAGATAACGCCTGAATCGAGCCTGTTGTATGAAAGATTGCAAACAATATCGTTGTTTACGCTCCTTTGGCTTGGAATTACACGAGGAGAAATTTTACGCGCTTGTTAAAATTAATTATTTTTTTCTGTGTGTACATAAAGTTGAGTTATATCTGTTCCTCGATTATAAATTTACACATAGATAAATAGAAACAATGAATTTTCTATGTTGTTTAATGCAAATATAGGGAACGCTAAATTTGGCAGAAAATGATGGGATGTTTCATGTAAATTTTAGCCAGATAACGCCTGAATCTAGCCTGTTGTATGCAGGAGTACAAACATTGTTGTATGGAGCATGAAAGATTGCAAACAATTTCGTTGTTGACGCCACCTTAAGCTTGGAATTAAACTAGAGGAAGTTCTACGTGCCTGTTAAAATTCATTATTTTTTTCTGTGCAGAACACTTAACGCTTCCCATACAGATTTTCAGAAATGGTAAATCAATTCCCCAAATGCATTGTACCAATATGTAGGAAATTATTTCTTCTGCCTGGTGATGTTATTGTTTTCCGTAATTGACTCACCATTTTTGAAAAATTGAAGGACTTAGTATCGTGTATATATAATTGAGGTATACACGTGCTTAGCGTGAAGACACTAAATTATTTAATAAAATTGTTTAGTCTACTAAGAAGTGAATGTTTTAAAGAGCTTAAAACCACTTTAATGTTTTTCTCTACAGAGAACTAAATAACTTGAGAGAAGACAATGGACAATAAAGAAATTCAACGTTTGTAAGTATATGAAAATTTTTCCCTCGGATCAACCTCCGCAAATTCACGATTCCACTTAGGAATATGTATATACTTCTAACGGCATAAAATGTCAAAAATCTCAAAATATCCTTTTCCAAGCCAAATAGTGAAAATATTATGAAGTTTATTTCAATAAATTGCATTATAATGTTGTTGCAGATTTGTCGTACCTGTTGGAGAGTTGTGACGTATTTCGAATATTTTTTTAAAGAAAGATTAAGAAGTTAAACATCTCAATGAACGTTAAAGTTAAGCCCTTTGAGCGACGCTCCATTTTTTTTAAATTTTTCTTGCTTCATTTTCTTCGGTGAACCATACGTGTCGGTACTATTACCTAGAAACATATTGTCGGTACTTTCGTAAATCACACCAAAACAATAATCAATAAATGAAAAATATAACATCAAGAGTATTGCCAATAATTCCCCTCCAGATCAATATATTGATTCGTGAGAGAATATTTGGATGTCAGCTCTTGCAACTTGAAGAAACAAGATTAAATCATCTCCGTCAACGTCTTAATTTCAACACTAACTCTTCTCCAAGAATACATCAATGAAAGACGCAAGAGGAAGCATAACTTTGTTAACAGTTTTGTCTTGTTCACCATACCACTTGAGCTGTATGGCTAAATGTACATATAACCCGTTCAACACCGCCTGCTAAGCATACTTCCTCTTCCTCCTATGGGCGCCGGCCTGAGGGAATTGATATGTTTGCTGTGATAATAAAATGTTGGGGAATTTATTTATAATGTTGCTCCCGTTTCTCGTCGGTCGAATTTAACACATTGCCGATAACTTTGAACACGACAAACTTGATAGACGGCTCGCAGGCACAGGGCCTTGGGTACGCGCCATCAGCGAACGCGCGAAAATGATAACGACGGTGATGAAATCATAAAATAATTGCCATAAATAATAATCTTTTCAAAGCTGCTTCCTTTTCACTCGCAAGAGGAAACACGACACAACAACCGGCACGCTATAAACGCACAGCACAATAATGTCGCTCGTTGAGCCGATGATGATGATGACGATGCCACGCGCTGTTGAAGCGTGAAATTAATTAATGATCTGTTTACTGATTCTTCTTTTCCGTTGTTTCTCTTACTCTTTCTCGGTATTCCTTCTGCATCTTCATGGATTTCACGGGATTTGTTCCGCTTGCCATGACCCGTCGGATCGGAACATGCGCTACTGCAGTGAAAGATATGAACGAACTCGATCAAGAGGATATGGGCGACGATACGATGGGCAGCGACATCGATGACCACGCCAGTGAGACTGACTCGAAAAAGGATGGCACCAGCAGTCGGTCTGGTGACGGAAAATCCCAGGGGAATAGTTCCAAACCCAGGAGGTAAGATTGCTTGATTGATTTCGTTTACTTTTCACAACCATTTAATCGAGTCATGTAGACTGGAACTGAGGCAAGCGGATAAATTGGCTTACATTGGTTGCAGGAGTTTTATACATTTTATGTGATGTCCACTATTATTTCGATACTTTGAACCTGAAATTTCAACAACCCATGACACCTACGACCTTTATTAGTTGTAGTAACGTTGACTTAGCAAGTCATATTTATGATATCTCAACCGATGGCAACAATTGTACTGGGAACAAGGCAGAATAGCCATCATCAATTTAATCTACAGTATAAGCACAGAGGACAACGTCTAAAAACCGTCCTTATAACCGAATGTCGACTAGCGGTAATCGATTTTACTCGCGTTCTGTTCGTTATACCTAGTGTCGGAAATAGTGTGCTGTGTGGCGCATCTGATGCGCTATACAACGCACAACTTCCAAAATTATGTACGACGTATGGATCGACAGTAAAATCAATTGTCACTAGTCGATAAATTCGGTTTCTAACTGAAACGATAATACAAGTCCAGGCTGAGCAAATATCAATAACGGTCATTCCGTGACCACTGCAAAATTTCCTTACCAACAAATCAAAAGTCACATTCAGTTTCTTCAAAAGTGGAGTCATTCAAAATTGAGTTAATCTTGTTGAAATTGACTCGACGATTACTTTCTAACAGCCATCGGCGATGGTGTTGGAGATTATCAGTTATGTCATTCAAAAAATTAAATTACTGAAATTTAAGACATTTATAAAGAAAGTGTTTCAAATTTCTCCTTGCCATTTCTCATTCTGCCTATTTTTTTCCTCAAAATATGTAAAACAAAACTACAGTCCCTTGCTCTTTCACTGATCAGATCACTTACTACTTACCACTTTACTCACTATCTCAACTATCCTTCCGTTGGCAATTGTGGAGGCGCAGAATTAAACACAGTTTCTAACAATGATTGCCAAATAAATCATCCTTCTTCTCCTCATCATGAGAACGTTACCGGCGTGGGGTTCTTCTTTTTTTCATTCTTAGCGTTTAAAGCTTATTGCTTTTTCAATTCACTTATTGTATGCTGTCAACTAACTGTACTGTATGCAATTACACAGTTATCAACTGAGAGTTTATTAAGACACCTACCACTTTTGCATTCGTAAAAGCTAGATCATTAAGAAATGGGGCACTTTATTTTAGAAATAACTGTGCTCCAAGTGGGATATACATGTTTTTCAAGTTTTGGTTGTTTGTAAACTGGTCTTCTCAGTCTAATTTTTTCGCAGTTCAAAACTAACGTGGTTCCAAGATATTCATGATTTCATAGGTGGCAATAAGGATAATGATTGCCCTTCTTGTACATGGGGCTGATAACCCAACCCTTCCACTCGTCCGACTGCTGTTTGGTATTCTGAATCCTGGCTATCAGTCGATACAGGCAAATGGGCAAATTTTCCGGCCCATCTTGATAAGTTCTGCTGTGATACCATCCCTTCTGTTACCGCTAGCATCGGAACGAACGAGCGAGCGTAGGTGGCCGTTGCGAAACAAACAAGTCAAAATATCATTCCATGTACAATATTGAAAGAATAAAGATACAATTTTTAAACTCTAAAACTCCGAGCTAAATTAATCTTCTGAAGTCCTGAAATCCCCCTCCCCCCAACGGAAGAACTCGGTTGCAGTTTTCGTAGCCCTTTTCCTTAGTGGCAAGAAACAGCAAGGAACCAACCGTCCGGTGCAATATTCCTGGTAGCCTGCCGACCATCAATACTGGTGCGGAACCCCTTGGTCGCAATATTCCTGGTAGCCTGCCGACCATCAATACTGGTGCGGAACCCCTTGGTCGCCACCTGATACCGTGGTCCATCGCCCCCGGCAGGTACAAACCGTCAAGTCCCGAGCAACATCCCTGGTTGTCTCCCGTTCCTGACACCTTCCAACCGATTTGTTGGTCTTCAGCTGCTTGATGGCACCTTTCGTCGAGAGTGGTGCATCTCTGTCAGTTGCTGCATTGCCGACGGTGACGATTATCACACACGCGTCACAACAGTTCTTCCAATTAAGGAAACTCCAACATTTTTTAGTGCATCCGCCTTGAGTTGTGTAAGTAGAGTTGACAAAACCTAATGCATTTGTTTAAAGGAAAGATAATAAAACTGCTCAACCGAAAAATATTCAACATAGGATACTATCCTTAACAATCAGATCAAGACCGCGGTGATCTCTGTTATATACATCCGTTCTATTTGGTTCATGGCTGCACTTTGCCAGCCTCGCAGTTTACGAAGGGTCTACAGCTCGCCGTCTTCCTTTTCGATTCACCTGCGCATCTCTTCTTCTTGTGATCGTCGAATAGCTAGACTCCTTTGGGATGTCGTTTAACACTCTTAGCTCAGCCGACCGTTTCAACCGATTCTAGTGGTGTGAACGATAGGAGGTTCTCCTAGCAGCTGATGCAATTCGTAGTTCATTCACCTCCTCAACGTTCCGTCTTCCTTCTGCACTTAACCGTAGGTCGTACGCAACAACTTCCATTCGATGACACCAAGGGCGCGTCTTCCATGGGCAATTTGCATGTTTCGTGGCCGAAAATTGATTACCGGAATACTTCATGTCTGATTGATAGTCAACTTTGTTGACGATATCAACGTTTTAGGCGAAGTCAAAAAATTGAACAGACTTATTGAAGACTGTACCACTTGTGTCTATCTCTCGAATCGCTTTTGTACGCCTTCCAATGCAATGTTAAAAAGCATCATCACAATCCATCACCGTATCCCTCTCCGAGGTTCGTAGGGACGCAAGAGCACCTCGACTCTGCGCAGACGACACACACCACTCGATCCATCGATTCATTTTGGATATCCAAGTTCGTGCATGTTCTGCCATAGCTGATTTAAACCAATTGAGCAACTGTAGGATGTGAATTGTATACACAGAAAAAAAAAGCGGTCACGAATAATGAAACTAGTGAACTAGTTCACGTTTTCATGATTTTTACCCAAAAACGTGAACTAGTACTAGTTTTAGTACTAACTAGTAGGTGGGGTGAAAAGTAACTTCCTTAAAACTGAAAAACCAAAAAAAAAATTTTTTTTTCATTCCATGTAGTCCCCTTTTAGCACAATAAACTTATTTCAGCGATTTTCCAACTTCTTGATCCCGCCCGAAAAGTAATTTTCCGGAAGGTCTGCAAAACACTCCTCCGCGGCTTTGATGATTTCTTCGCGTGAGCCATCTTTCTTTATTGATGAACCATCTTTCGAAATTTGAGAACAGATAATAGTCCGAGGAATCCTAACGGGTTTGAGCTGTTTAGTGGAATACTTGTAGCTATAAATTAGAAGAAAAATTAGTAATCTCCATTTAATTCCAACTACCTTTGCTTATCTTCGACAGATACGCGTATTTCGTCTACAATGTGCAGACTTTTTCAGTGTCTCGTACTAATAACTCGACTGTCGAGTTATTAGTACGAGACACTGAAGAAGTCTGCACATTGTAGACGAAATACGCGTATCTGTCGAAGATAAGCAAAGGTAGTTGGAATTAAATGGAGATTACTAATTTTTCTTCTAATTTATAGTTATAGTTAGTCCGAGGAAGCCAAATCGGGTTAATACGGTGGATGCGGAAGCCATTGAAACCAGCGTTGTCTTGCATAAACAAAACTGTTTTTCTTTTCATGTGAGGCCGGTTTGCAGCGATTCGGCCTTCAATCGCTCCAATAATGCACAGTAATACTCGCTGTTGATGGTTTCATTCTTTTCTAGGTAGTTCACGAAGAGTATGCCATGTTAATCCCAGAAAACCGACGCCAAAATCTCTCCGACCCATTGAGCTTCCATAAGTAGCTTCAAAGCACTCGATCCTGGTTTTATTAACAGTTACCAATTGACGCCAAAAGTCCATCCAATTCAGCATCAGCAAGTCTAAACACAGTTTCGAAGTGCTCTCGCGATCGTGTTTTGGTCAGGAGTGAGAATGCGTGGCACCCAGCGGCAGGATAACTTTTTCATACGTAGTATCTGGCCAAAATTATGGCATGCGCGCTCAGTACTAATCTTTGTGGCATCTGCCAGCTCACGCACCTTCACTTTCCAACACCATTTCATGAAGTTTTTTGACATTGCGGACTTGATCGCTAGTGGAGTTGCGGCCACCACAAAACTCTCGAAACCAATATTTAACGGTGTCTGATGGAGCATTTACCCCATAATCGCCGTTTTACCTCTCAAAAAATAAGGTTTTATGAGAGAACGGAACTCGTTTCTATCCATATTTAACATGATGCCAAACCCGTCAACAACAATCAACTGTCAATGCAAAACTAAGGGCAGTATCGCACTGAAATTTGGCTTGTATGTCTAGATATGAACGGACTTCAAGGCACTATAACCTTTTTTGAAGTAGCATCGCATTTTGGCGGTCAAGAAGGTTAATTTTCACCCAACTTAGTAGATTGCAAGATTTGTACAGGTCATACATAAATACTTGTTGAAAAATAAAACAGGTTTCGCCCAGTGCACAATAAATTGTAAAATTATTCACACATTGTAAAATTATTCATGTCATAATATAGTTCAACACATCTACATCAACTAACAAGTTCTTCTCTCTCCTTCCACAGGGCACGAACTGCATTCACCTACGAACAACTAGTTTCCCTAGAGAACAAATTTAAAACCACCCGATATCTATCGGTATGTGAGAGACTGAATTTAGCATTAAGTTTGAGCCTTACAGAGACACAGGTAATTTCCGATTTTTATTTTCAATCTGACTTGTCTTTTTCAATGCGTATGTAATCAACAGGTAAAAATCTGGTTTCAAAATCGTCGCACTAAGTGGAAAAAACAAAATCCTGGCTTAGATGTAAACAGTCCGACGGTGCCTCCTCCAAATGGTGGCTCATTTGGTCCAGGATCATATGCCAGTAGCCTTCTTTACCCACATGCTGTGCCGTACCCACCATACGGGCCGTACTTCCATCCCCTCAGTGGCCACCACCTCGGTCACTCGCATTCATAAAACGATGTGATGAGTCAAAGATCAGTCAACTGTTGCAATTATTATGATTTTTTCCACCGTTTTAGGCAAAAGATTTAATCTCATTCAATGGTCGGGTTGTGCAAAGTGTATAAAAGATTAGAAGAAGCCCTTCATTTTTCCCTAATCAAAACTTCAAAATAATAATTATCAAGTGCTTCGATGCAATGTACAGAACCATAGCTTAGGTATAGATATAACGATAGAAAGAGCAACTTTTAGTCAATTTAAGAAGGTAATGTAAAAAGTGTATAAAATACAAATCGATATCAAAACACAAAATTTTCAACTGAACTTCGAAAATAAACAATTGAAAACGCATAAATCAAATTTTAAACTTTTCTTTACACATATCACAGCTTATCCATTCCAATATTACGTTCAGGGCATTCTTTTAATTTTTAAGTTGTGCAAATAGAGGGTTCGAAAAAAACAAGAGTAAATAATTATTACGTCGATTATCTTTCAATAAGCCATTACTAAAACATTTGCTCGCTGAAGCAAACTTACATATTATCTCATTATGTTAATGTTGATGCTTTCCAACACGTGACAAAAGTGTATGGGGGATCCACAGTCTTAAATTTGAAATGGTGAAAAATACAGTATGCAAAATAAAACAAAGATGACCTAAGGAAAACAGGATCTCATTTCCAAAAGTTCGAGTGAAAATCAAGGAGATATAACACAGAGATGTCCACTTTGTCAACATCATCATCTTCACGAATCGTATAATATTTCGATCGCAGCAGTCCAACTTCAAATACGATTATTCTATGAGAAGATGAACAGCTCGCGCAAAGGCTACGTACCACAAACCAATATGTGCAGAGACCTGGAAGGTAAACTTCTCACAGACGAGCGTGAGGTGATTGAGAGGTGGAAACAGTACTTTGATGAGCAACTGAACGGCATTGGTTGAACATGAGCCGCGATTTTATCCGCGTAATGTCAAGGCTCATGTCCAACCACTGTTCCTTAAACGCGCATCTCTATAGGATTGAGCTCACAGACAGCAGTTTGTGTGCCTGTGGTAACGGTTATCACGACATCGAGCATGTTATCTGGTCATGCACCTTATATCATGTGGCGAGATCTGATTTATGTGATTCCAGGGCCCGAGGAAAACAACCTGCTAAACCAATTAGTGACGTTCTGGCCTGCCGCGATTTCGAATACATGAAGTTAATTTGCGATTTTCTAAAACGGATCGATTTGAAAATTTAGTAGCGTTTGGTCTTGTACTTTTCCAATTCTTCCCCCTCATCGTGGTTCCCCTTTTGTGAGCCCAACCCCCCTCCCCTTAGCCCCTTTTTTGTGTCTCTTTTCAGCTCGTTTACACTCCGAGATCCAGAGCACGTTCCTTGCCCTCAATCCTTTTCCAAATATCCAACATTCAAATATTGTATTCCTTAACCTCGAGCAAGCCGCGAGTATTCGGCCCGTCCAACTAACATTAGTATTAAGAAAGCTAAATTTAAATGTACATAGAATAACGGCTCCGCAAAGCTAAATCATTTGAGCCTTGTCAAATAAATGGATTTAAAAAAAACTGAACGGCAATGCTCCAGCGAACAAAGTTCGCTGAATCTCGGAGTGGGTTACGGCAAGGTGATGGATTGTCGTGTTTGCTATTTAACATGGCATTGAAGGTTGTGATTCGAAGAGTTGGAATAGACACGAGTGGTACGACCTTAAGGAAGTCTGTCTAATTTTTTTGACTTTGCCGTCGACGTATATATTGTAGCATATTACTTTGAAACGATGGTGGAAACAAAAATCATATTTAAGGCTGAAGCAAGTAGCATTCGGCTTGTTATTAATGCATTGAAAACACAATTCATTAAGAGAAGAGGCTCACGAGAAGACACTGTAAGCCTTCTACCACGAATTCAGATCGACGGTGATGAAATCGATATAGTATACGAATTCGTGTATCTTGGCTTATTGGTGACCGCCGGTAACGACAACAGCAGAAATATACAAAGGCGTATAATGGCTGGCATTTGTGCCTGCTTTGGACTCCGAAGGACGCTAAGATTGAACAAAGTTCAACGAACTACAAAGTTAACCATCTACAAGACATTAAACCACTGAAATTGGTCGACTAAGATGGGTTGAATATGTCGTAAGAGTGCCGGACGATAGCCCAGTTAAAATTATTCTCGAAAACGAACCGACAGGCACAAGAAGAAGAGGCGCGGAACGATCAAGGCGCCTTCGCAGGCAGCGAGGCGAGGACCGAATTTAATGGAGACAACTTCTGTGTAGTGCAGAGGCCACACCGGCCTTGGTTTTATAAGTCGAATTTGTTTTGTCGTCCATCATAATGCAGTACTTATTCTTGACGATAACTCTGCTATACAGTTTCTGCGAACGTGGTTGCACACCACTTCAGCTTCAATCTCTCTCTGACTCGTTGAACGTTTGACTTTGATGTGCTCAGCCTTAGAAAAAGTTCGACCAATTTTGTTATCGAACCTCAACGATGGTCCGACGCAAGAGATTGCACCTCGCGGAGCTTCCGGATTGCAATACGCAGCGCTTTCGTTCCTTTTCCTGTTTCATCAGATTTCTGAGTTATAATCCTTGAATATTTCTCTCTCTCTCTCTCTCTCTCACACACACACAATTACCGCACTCAACCTTGGAAAGAATAACGCAAAACTTGTTTCCTATTACTACAGCTATTTTCTTGGATACCTGCTGATAGCTGAAAGGTTGTCTTGCCTTAATTTAGTATTCGCAAAACATTGTGCAAACTATTCAAGCACGTATTTTTGTTACTCCTCAAACATGCTCATGGATACTGATGCCAGTTTACATTATCGCGATGCCTATTTTTACGAGCACTGGCTCACCATCGTTATTGGACCATCACCATTGTGAACAGCATGTTACGTAATCTTTGCTTAATTTGCCACTTAACCTAAACATGGATGACTCTTATTTGATTTCCACTACGGAACTCTTTCAGAGACATACCATCGGAAATGATACGACGAGCTTTTCCAAGAACTTTGTTTAATATGCTCTTTTCGTTGCGGTTCTTCTCCACCATTCTTTGTCAGAAGGGTAGAAACTTAGAAGTCAAATTGACCCTTGGCTTTGTATTGCTTGTGGAAATTGTATCTGATTTGGGATGTACCGGCTCTGAACTTGCAATGATGTTGATATTTTGCCATTCATTACACAAATCAGTCATATTTTATGGGTTTTTGTTCATGACGGATAATGGATTTGTTTCCGTTAACAATGAAACGGTGGAGCGATGTAAACAAAATTTGCATCAGCCTGAGTATTGGGCCTCATAGTGTAGTCAGTTTTCTAAGTCAAGGGTACATATCGGTTAGAATAGATTGCTCTTTAGAACGTTGGTTTAAATCGTTTAAAGTTAAAAATAGAATTGTTTTCTTCATAAAAAAAAAACCACCCTCACACTTTGTGAGTTACCCCAACAGCATGCTTACTGTTGGTTCAAATCGACCCAAATCGGCTTTCAAGCGTTATAGGGGTGTTTTTTTTAACGAAAAACCATTGTCACACTTTGAGAATGTCCCAACCGCATCCTTACTGATGGTTTAAGTTGGTCCGAATTGAGTGTCAAGCGTAATTTAAAAATGTCCTTGTTTTCGATATAGAAACCCACCATCACACTTTGTGAATGATATTAAAAGCATCATTACTGTGGGTTTGAACCGGTTCGAAACAGCTATTTGTACTGTTGGGACGTATCGTTTTTCAAATCGAATCCTTTTATCCAACATATGTGTGTGTATAATGTATAAAAATGGGCCTTCAAAAATGTCGAGCTACAATGCAAATTGTGAAAGAATTGAAATTACAATGAATAAAAACACTCTTAGGCAAAAAATCTTTTTAAGGTTAGTATAGCAGCGATCAATAAGTTATGAAGTCAAGTTTTTAATGTACACAAAATGGTCACGACGAATAAGGTGAACTAGGCGCTATTAAGACTAATCTTATGTATTATAACTTAAGAACGAAATGTAACATATGGTATACTCCTGATTGACGACAATAAATACAAATATAAATACAAACACAAATCAATATTATATGGTATTATAACTAACAAAAGCCTGCTCCTAAGGCTTATATAAAAGAAAAGAATACAATACACTTGAAATTTTCCACAGTTTCCGAAAAGAAAACAAAATAAAAATATTCTATTGTCATTTGCCGCAACTGGTTGTAACAAATTGGTATAATACTTGTTAGTGTAGACATAGAACTGAAGTTTTTTTTTTATGAATTCATTTATTTGTACAGGTTTAATCGAATCAACTTTACAGTGCCAAGTTTTCATGTTTATATAAATCAGTTATTTTAAAACCAAGGTTTAGGGGATAGAACCGATTACTCACAGTCGTCTCGAGGTTAATATGAATAAAAATTTTAAGGATGGGAATATTATGGTATAAATTTTGAACAAAGCATAAGGAACAATGGTTTTCTAATATCTAGAACTTCAAATTACAATTTTTTAACTGAACGTTTTTAATTTAAAAAAAAGGAATCTCTCACTCACACACACAACCACAATTACACACTGACCCACTGACCCTCAAAAATTTAACCTAAGCAACTAAGCAAGTTAATCAAACTACAATCGGAGGCTATGTTTGTCAAAAACACACAAGTTTCATAAACTGCAGATCGCGTGCAGCCAAAATGTCTCGAAAAAAGTTGCCGGGCATCAAAATTGATATTTCATTTTTGTTTTGTATTTCTTCTCCTTTTAATTTTTTTTCTTGATTTTTTTTCTTCATTTCACAGAAACACTTGTTTTAAAAAAAAAAACAAAAAATTTGCTTTACTAACTTTCCAATGATGTATTGAGACCTATAGGTAGTGAAGATAATAATTAGGCAATATCGATTAAAAGTTGTGTGTTGTTCAGCGACAAAAACTATATTTTTTAGGCTTTTTTCAACTCCAACCTTCAATATATTTGAACCTACATCAGATGGCAGCTTGAAATTTGAGATCTTTCTTAGTTCATAACACACATATTGTTAGAAAATTCCAAAACAAGGATCGGTGAAAGCCGATTTACTGATTTTTGTCCGCCTCATATCTTATAGTGCGGTGGATGCAGTTTTTATCTAAAGTGATATCTGATAGATCAGTAGGTCATTCGCCGGTTTTGAAGGCATCTTGTAAATCGCACATATAAGAACGGAGTTAAGTTTCTCTGAAGAATGGCACCGTGGCATTGACACATTATATATGTTTTGTTCAACCCTTCAACCTTCTCCAACGTCTATTGTGTTACGTTATGTAGGAATATACTGAAATCATTTAGATATTAGGGAAGGTTCATTGATTATGTCACGCAGTAAGGGGGGAGGGAGTTTGGAAAAACGTGACAATTCATATAAAAAATTTTGAAGGTCCATACAAAAAACGTGACAAGGGGAGAGAGGGTTATAAAAAGTCACTGGACGTTCCCTTAATTGAGCTAATGAACATTTCAAAAGTGTTCTTCTAGTGCAGCTATTTCCTTTATTTCATTGCAATGAAAATAATAATTACTTCCATGAAAGTAATTACACCAATTACAAGTTTAAAATGTTAATGTGTAAGCCGCATGGCCAAAAACTTAACTGCCTTCGTAATATAAAATAAAAAAGCAGACTGTCACCACTAGGATCAGGAAACACAATTGAACTTCGCATGGTTCGAATATTATGCCTCTTTCCAGAATCTCTAGGGACTACTGGGTGCAAACAACAGTTGAAATTGAAGGGGTAATATGAAACACGTTTGAAAAGATTTTCAGTTCACCGCATCAGCCTCTCTATTTCTCTTGCGCAAATCAGTACCCTCCATGATGGATGGTGTTTTACTGCTGGGTCGGTCCGTATTTCGGTTGATGTTTGCTCTGTGCCGACGGCAATGGCAGTTTAAATGTGCAATTAAAGTAAATTAGGGTTGCACTGGAGGGCATTCAAAAAAGAAATTTATAGCTTTTTAGTTTATAAAAATCTGTCACTTTAAGATGCATTTAATTTTGTTATAATCTAACTATGGAGAGTTTTTCTGTTTATGTTCGTATGTTTGAGCACTGCTCTGATCAAACAATCATTAGAATAGATTATGAAAGTTGCAGCCTCGAAAGTGTTCTTATTATAGCAGCTCATTATGAAGCTGTTTTTCATCACGAATTACAGTTACAATGCACTATGGTCCAGATTACGAATTTACGAGGAAACATGCTCCCAGCGCCTAAACTTGAAACTTTACAGCAAAGTTATGTTCTACAACATGGTTTGTATTACTAAGGCTCATTTTGTGATATTGATTAAAATTAGGGTGGTCCCCATTTTCACGGAAATACAAAATCTAATTTTTTTATTTGCAGAAATAGACGTTTACACTCTTAGGCAAAATTGTAGCGCAAAAAATTTTATGGAATTTTCATATACCGATCTTTAAAAAGTCTTTAAAAGTTCTAAAACTTGTCACAACACAACTTTACGGTGGGAATTGAAATAAAAAAGTAAGGGCAAAAAAAACATTTTTTTATGGTTCACCCTAAATTGATGAGGGAAAATTGCTCTAAATCGGTCAATTTTCAAGTTACATCAAAATTTATATATGAAAATTCCCTGAAATTTTTTGCACTACAACTTTGCCCAAGAGTGAAAACGTTTATTTCTGCAAATAAAAAAGTTAGGTTTTGTATTTCCGTGAAAATGGGGACCACCCTAATTTTAATCAATATCACAAAATGGGTCTTAGTAATACAAACCATGTTGTAGAACATAACTTTGCTGTAAAGTTTCAAGTTTAGGCGCTGGGAGCATGTTTCCTCGTAAATTCGTAATCTGGACCATAGTGCAATGGCCTTCTTTTTCTAACTAAATATTCAGTTGCTTAATGTACTGGAACTTTTAACAGAGTCCATTCATTTATGACTTGTTTTTTGTCAGAATGGGACAATAGAAAACAAAAACAAAATAATAACTAATCATAAGTGATTATAATGAAATTAAATGATGAACGGTTTAATCTTGAAATTAATACATCACATTTACAGCATATTAAAATTAAATGATCTAGGGTAGGTTCAATCAGCACAACGCCTGAGATTAATTGTGACAATAGTTGTAGGGTTTTGTTACATTGTATTGTTTATTTATTTTGTGTATGTTTATGTTGAATTTTTGTTACCTTCTGGAGATTTGGATACGGTGTCTATTATTTTAACAACATTCGCGATTTAAATTCACTGCATTGCGAATATAGACTCGGAATACTACCTAGTTGCAGTATGTATGCGCTCAAAACTCTCGACGGTGTATAACACGCGTCGAAATCGGACACCACGACCTAACATTGAGCTACTACGGGAAATCGAAGTTGCCCAGGAATACGCGCAACAGCTATAAGCAGCCCTACCAACGGAAGAGCAGCTTGGCGCTGCTACTCTTGAGCATGGCTGGAGAAATATTCGAATTGCCATTGGTAGAACTGCATTAGTGACACTAGGTACTTCTGCACCGAATCGAAAAAACGTCTGATTTGCGAATGCAAGCAGTTAGTAGAGGAGAAGAATGCAGCACGGGCGAGAATGCTGCAACACCGTACGAGGTCGAATGTGGAACGGTATGGGCAGGCACGGAACAGACAAAATTCTATTCTTCGAAGGAAAAAGCGCCAGAGGGAAGATCGAGACCGCGAAGAAATGGAAGCATTGTACCGTGCTAACGACACACGCAAATTCTATAAGAAGTTGAACAGCTCATGCAAAGGCTACATACTATAAGCCGATATGTGCAGAGACCTGGATGGCAACCTTCTCACAGGAGAGTGTGAGGTGGTTGAAAGATGGAAGCAATACTTCGACGAGCACCTGAACGGTAATGTTACAGCGAACGAAAGTGACACGGTAATAAATCTAGGAAAACGCGCAGTAGATGACAGGACCCCGACCCCAACCCTTCAGGAAGTTGAGGAGGAAATTGGTCGGTTGAAATACAACAAAGCCGCTGGTGTTGACCAACTCCCAAGCGAGCTATTGAAATACGGTGGAGAAGCACTGGCCAGCGCGCTGCACTGGGTAATTACCAAGATTTGGGTGGAGGAATGTTTACCGGAGGATTGGATGGAGGAAATAGTGTGTCCCATCTATAAAAAGGGCGACAAGCTTGATTGCTGCAATTAACGTGCGATCACGCTACTGAGCGCTGGCTACAAGTTGCCATCGCCTGTCACCAATTGCAAAAGAGTTCGTGAGGCAATACCAAGCGGGATTCATGGGTGCTACGGACCAGATTTTCGCGATTCGGCAAGTGCTGCAGAAATGTCGCGAATACAACGTGCCCACACATCTTCTTTTCATCGATTTCAAATCAGCGTATGATACAATCGATCGAGACCAGCTATGGCAAATCATGCACGAATATGGATTTCCGGAAAAACTGACGCGGTTGATCAAAGCAACGATGGATCGAGTGATGTGTGTCGTCCGAGTATCAGGAACGCTCTCGAATCCCTTCGAATCTCTGAGAGGGTTACGGCAAGGTGATGAATTGTCGTGTTTGTTGTTTAACATTGCACTGGAGAGTGTGGTTTGAAGAGCTGGCATACACACGAGTGGTGTGATCTTCAGGAAGTCTGTCCAACTATTTAGCTTTGCTGACGACGTTGATATCGTAGCACGTAACTTTGAGACGATGGCGGAAACGTACATCAGACTTAAGGCTGAAGCTGGTAGAATTGGGCTTGTGATTGATGCGTTGAAAACAACTTACATGAAGGGAAGAGGTTCACGAGAAGACAATGTTAGCCTCCTAGCACGAGTCCATATCGACGGTGATGAAATCGAGGTAGTAGACGAATTCGTGTATCTGGGCTCATTGGTGACCGCCGATAACTACACCAGCAGAGAAATACAAAGGCGCATTATGGCTGGCAATCGTGCCTACTTTGGACTCCGAAGGACGCTAAGATCGAACATAGTTCGCTGAACCACAAAGTTGACCGTCTATAAGACTTTAATTAGACCGGTAGTTCTCTACGGCCACGAAACATGGACATTGCTAGTGGAGGACCAACGCGCTCTTGGAGTCTTTTAACGGAAGTTACTGCGTACCATCTACGGTGGAGTGCAGATGGAAGACGGAACATGGAGAAGGCGAATGAACCACGAATTGCACCAGTTGCTGGGAGAACCTCCCTTCGTACACATCGCGAAAATCGGTTGACTACAATGGGCTGGGCATGTCGTAAGAATTTTGGACGACAGCTCTGTGAAAATGATTCTCGAAAACGAACCAACAGGTACAAGAAGAAGAGGCGCACAACGAGCAAGGCAGTAGAAGTTGACCTGCAGACGTGGACCGATAACAATGGAAACAACTTCTGTGTACAGCAGAGGCCACGCCGGCCTTAGTCTAATTGGTAAGGTAAGGTAAGTAAGCCTTCCTAAGTTTCTGTCATTATATAATGAGTTGGGTAACTTTTAGTGACACATACTACGTCCAATTAAACTAATGAAAGTAAATGTATAGCTAGTTAAATATCGATTACAGCAAAAATATTTCATCCCAGTTTAGTAATAAATGTAATCGATCGTTGCAAATTAGGCTGAGTCAAGGGAAACATATACAGTCAAGGGATACATACACATACACATACAGATTTCAGATGCAAAAATTTGATGGCATTCTTGCTACACTGCTGAAAATAATGCATTATCGCGGATCTCTATAGCGAACACAGTATCCGAACACAGTATTTAACTAAAACTGGAAAGATGCAATGAGCGGGAAATGCGGTGTATCCCTTGCCTCTGGTCTGAACTAGACGCCAAAAATTGTTTTTCCGTGAAATTCTCACTTGGGATTATAAAATATATTTGTGATATTTTTAAGTGCAAGAATATGTATTGGTATCTATGACGATCCATACAATAAAAACGTTATGGCTATACAGAATACACTGATACGCAAAATAAAGTGCCCACCTAATCATTTTTCTCTACACCTACACCTAATTCTCTTGGTTCAAATTTGAGTAAACACAGTCTCTTTTAATATCTTATTTTTCATATTTTTTTCAAGTTTCACTTATGGAATAGTAATAAAAAATAAAAGTTCGATTTGAAGAAAAAATATCAATTTGAGTTGACAAAAAACAGTGGCAAAAAAAGTGCCCACCTCATTTTGGCTCCCGGGACGAAAAAATTAAGTAAAAGAAAAGCATTTTAATAATTTATGTGTCCTTCTTTGGCCTTCAGGATCAACTACAGGCAATTCGGCATGCTCTCCCACCATGTTTCTTAGGTACTGTGGCACAAGCTCTTCCCAGGTACGGTTCAGGACTTCAAAATAGTTGAATTTATTGGTAACACCAGTTTTGTCAATCCTGATATCTAGAATCGCCCACAAATTCTCGATGGGGTTGAGGTCCGGGCTTTGTAGAGGCCATTCCAACCGGTTGATCCGACAAGCCCAGAAGAAAGACTCGGTCTTCTTGGCAGAATGCTTCTGGTCATTGTCCTGCTGAAATGCGAACTTCTCTTCAAGGCCCGTCTGTATCAGCGATACCTCCAGATTTCCGTCCAGTGTATCTGGTTTGAGCTTCCAGCCTCTGCCAGGGCGATCCACCACTGATCCGAACGTTTTTTGTATCAGTAGAATTTTCCCACCCGCTGCCTTGCTATTACTGTTCTTCCTAGCGACAACCGGGTGCGATTCACCGTTTTGCACATCACGAACCACCAATTTTCGGATACACAAGAGAATTGCTTTCGAAATCACTGCGTTTTCCATTTTTGAACTCAATCAAACGCGATCACGTGTACAAATGCCTCAGATCAAGCAGTTTGCTTCGGGTGTGGAAGTATTTTGCCTTCCAGCGGTGCACGCTGGAATCTTTAAGGGAACTGTGATATTCTAGCGCACAACCCTGCACATTCGAATATCAACCAAAATTCGGTTGTCTTCGGCGATCGAATGATGCATCGAAAAACTAGCTGCTATCGGAAATAAAATGATCAAGGGAGTTAGTAGTGGAACGTGTTCATATTAAACCATATCGCGGTATTCTCGCGTTAGTCCTCTGAGGTATTTTAATTAGGTTTCCGGGCGTTCTCGGAATAGTTAGTGAGATTATAAC
Organism: Aedes japonicus; assembly: GCA_034211315.2. NCBI lineage: Eukaryota > Metazoa > Arthropoda > Insecta > Diptera > Culicidae > Aedes > Aedes japonicus. The sequence continues at coordinate 94,893 of JASCZW010007241.1, forward strand.
AGGAAAGTCCATTGATTATGTTATGCAAAAAGTGACTTTTATAAGCTCCAGCCACCCCCCACCCCACCCCCGCCCCTCCCTTGTCACATTTTTGGTATGGACCATATTTTTTTTTGTATGGATTGTCACGTTTTCCCAACCCCCCCTTCCTGCATCACATAATTAATGGACCTTCCCTAAGCTATATGAGGCTCTGCAGGTACCGTAAGTGATCGGACCACCAGACGTCCCGAACCTTGCTTGGATCCAGGAGCAACTCGATCGGATCAAGCTAACTCCTAAAGATCTATGTAGTTAGACATAGTGAGTCTGAAAAAAGTCGATTGCTACAAAACACATCAATATATCAAAACAAACACAATCGAGGAGTCTTTCAATGGAAACTTATTGAAAACATATAAATTTTTGAAGCTAGCACTATTTTTGTCACTGTTTTTTTCAATACAGATTGATTTTTAAGTTCATTAAGTCGAACTCTTTTTCATTCATTTCATATTAGTGAACCTTGAAAACAATATGAAAAATAAGATATCAAAAAAGGCTACAGTGAATTTGAACCAAGTAATTGAGAAAAACTCAACAAATGATGAGGTGATTAGTGTACGTGATAAGGAAAAACAAAACGGGTCTAGATAAAATCAGCATTTCCAACGTGACATAGCCAACACCTAAACAATTAAATAAAAATACGGTTGTCGCAACTTCTCGTTGCTTCGCACCACACATCCAACTAATGCAATGGTGCAGTCCTTATACTTACTACCATTGGTTTCGAACTGTCAACCGCTGCCCCGGTATTGAGTGACGTCGTAGGTAAATAATAGTTCAGCGCATAGTTTAGAAAAAAGTAAATAGGTGAGATTAGTGATTTTTCATTTGGATTTGTGGAAGTACATAATTAATTATTCTACTTAAATCTAGCTCGATACTATTGTGCCAAAGTCCAGGTTTAAAATTCCTTTATTAATATAAAAATATACACAGAATACAGGTACATATTAAGAGTAGTAATAGAGTATTAAAAGACATGCCGAACTTAACCTAATGTTACAACTATTTTCCACAGTAAAATTACGCGTAAGTACGGAAAGAATTATTAATAACGAACACTAAACGTAAGTAAATACACACATTTTGAAGTCTGAAACAAAACTTAAGTATTAATGCCGCAGTATTGTTATTGAAATATTTTGAAACAGTTATCTTTATACCTAGGGATTGTATGCGTATAATGGACCCTGTGCGTATAATGGACCCCCTGGCATATTATTGTAATTATTTCGTTATTATCGTATTTCACCTAACCAATTTCAGTTAAAACACATAGTATCAACACTTAAACAAAGGTTAGAATATGATTCTTCACAATTGTTACACATAAAACATCATTATTAATTATTTTTACCTGATCACTGCATGGTACAGTGATTTATAAGTATTTTCGTTACAGGAGAAAAAAAAAGCATTTGATCATATAAATCAATTGTAGATTTTAAAAATGCATTTTCGAAACATTAATACCTAGTACTTATATTAAATTTTACAATGCAGTAATAAAAGCTATGAAAAATTGGACAAACTGTCTAAATTTTGAGGGTCCATTAAAGGACTAATTGGAAGTGCTATGTTGCCTATTTGGCAACCCTTCATTTCAGTTTTAAAAAAAAACCGAACTTATTGTTTGCACACCGTCTAAAGTGAAAATTGTTGATTAGGAAAAACTAATACATGTAAGCATACTTACACGGAATCTGAAGTATCGGACACATAGATATTTTCATTACTTTTCTAACAGTGTAGGGGGATGAATATATTTTAAGCCTGTATGTATTTTGGTCACTTTGCTGTAAAATACATTATACAGGGTGTTTGGTTCCTTAATGCAAATGTGTTCAGGGGCGATAGGGGATGATATTTGAGGAAAAAAATTGTTGTACGCCTATGGAGAAAGCTCAAAGTATTCGGAGTTATTGAACTTTTAATTTTTGGTGGATGTGAGTATTAAATTGGCTGTGGCTCAATTATGTTATTTACCAACAATTTATTTCCTTAATTCGAAAACAAAAACATGGCTTTGAAAGTGTTCTACAACTCTCTCTCTCTCTTTAACACAAACTTTCTATCTTGCTAAGTTTTTTTTTTACAATTTTGTTTTGATTGCGGCATGTTGTGCCTCCAATTAGCAGATAATAAAATCATGAATTCAACCAAACCGTGGTAATGTCTGTGCGCAGGATGCACAACTCAAATGTTTTCAAAACAGTACCACACGGTTTCCGAAAACAGCTATGTTTTTTTCCAGAAGAGTTAGCAGATAGTCATCTCTGCTACGGTTATGCCCATTGTTTGGAATCGGCAGCCCAAATAAAATCTTGCTAAATAACATAATTTTTAGTTACAGCCAGTTTAAGACTAACATGTACCAAAAAAATAGAAGTTCAACAACTCCATAAAATTTTAGATTTGAGCATACGCGTAGAACTTTTGTTTTCTTCAAATATCATCCCCTATCGCCCCTGAAAATATTTGCACTATGCAACCGAACACCCTGTATATGCATCTAAGATTGTACTAGTTTTATTCAAGGTCTACCTAGATTGAACCTAGATAGGTCTGGTGTTGTAACACATCGGATGCGTTTAGAATTTTATCTATCATGGAGAAAAAAGTATGGTAAAAACAACCAGTTTTCGTTGAATCAACAAAATTTCAATATTAAAAAACGCACAATCACATTACTAGGTAAATTCAAACAAAACTCAACGCTTGTTCCAACCAAAACTTAGCGTAAGTGAAACAAACTTGTTGATTGAAATAAATATCGAATCGGTAATTGAAACCAGCGGTATCGTTTGAAATAACCAACCAACTGGTTGAAATCAAATAAAAATTAGTACTACACCTACCGTATTTTTCGTTCCACTTATTTATTTAGCATTTATTTAGCTGGACTACCGTTAAACGCAAAACTGTATTAGGTATAGTGCATACCATAGGGCATGAACATTATGCGTTTAATTTCATTTAGGGTCTCCTATAGTAGATAAAAAAATCACTTTACGCTCTCCCGATTATACAGCATTTTATTTCTTTATAAACAATAACATATAACTGTAGTATACTTTATCTCACTATTAATCATAAATTACACTAAATCACCAATTTCACTCCGGACTCACGAATTGTCCCCGCACGTACAACTGATAGGAATTTTACTGACTCCATATGAGGGAAACTAATCATGTAGTTTGTTCTCCGTCATATTTAAGGTTGGTATTTACCCAACCATAAACTATGGCCATTTTCACCAAACATTCAGGTTATTTCAACCTAAGATCACAGTTTGAATCAGCCAAACAGAACTGTGTATAGCAATTAAATTTTTGGTTAAAACAAACATTTTTATCGTTGAAAATAAGCAGACTTGCAGTTCCAATTAACTAACATTAAATTTAAAACAATGTTATTATCTGAGTAGAAATCACTTGAAAAAGCGGTTTGCTTCAACTACAATCGCGAGTTTGAAGCAAACAAACATCAACTTCATCTCAAGCAGAGCCAGACTTTACATTTCAACCATAGTGTTGGTTATTTCAAACAAGACTCATTTCTCTCCGTGATGGAAGGTGGCCATAATATATACATGTCCAAATATATGCGCTACCCTATTTTTCTACGAGATAACAAATTGGTTTAGCAGCGTCAGGTTAATCATTATAATCAAATTAGTTGACATGCATATTATGGACCCGGTTCTATAATGCGCATTATAGACCCGTGTCTAAAATAAGAAAATGGGTTCAAAAAAGCGCATTATGACCATCGCGAATTATCGATGTCTACCAGGAAAACTTGGCTAAAAATATTGTTTACCGTAATTCTGTGTGAATGACTAGTTATTTTCATCAAATGTAGGAGTGTTGCCCAAAAAGTAAATAAAATTTTTGTGGAATTCATTCAAATTGTTCAAAATTTCAACTAAGGGTCCATTACTAGCATATCAACCCTATACAAGTCCAAAATATATGCGTTACCCTATTTGTCTACGAGATAACAAATTGGTTTAGCTGCGTCAGATCAATCATTTTAATCAAATTAGTTGATATGCGTATTTTGGACCCGGTCTATAATGCGCATTATAGACCCGGGTCCAAAATAAGCAAATGGGTCCAAAAAAGGCACATTATGATCAGCGCAATTATCGATGTTTACCAGGAAAACCTAGCCTCAAAAATAGAGTTTACTATAATTTTGTGTAAATGACTAGTTATTTTCATCAAATGTGGGATTGTTGTACACATAGTTAATAAAATTCTTATGGAATTCATCGAAAATGTTCAAAGCTCCTACTAAGGGGTCCATTACTAGCATATCAACCCTACATATCATTTTGCATGTTCGTTTATCTTCATTTTCATATCATTTTGCATGTTCGTTTATCTGCATGTTTATTTATCCAGTCTGTAGTAGGCTTGGAGAACACAATCAACAACTGTCGAATGTCAAAAGAGTATGTGCTGACGATGTCGCACCTCTTATCTGGTAGGAAATTTTATCCCCATAAATCGTAATGAACCAAAGAAATTGAGTTCAAGTAAAGTAGAGTAAAACACATCCTTTCTGTAAATCAAAGTAGAATAACTACAACTTTTTCCATCGGAAGCATACTTCATTCGACCAAATTTATTCGATTCTATTCGACCATGTGTCACTGACAAATCCGATTACGGAATTGTATATGGAGAAAATGGTTCGGTTGCAAATAAATTTCGATGCATACATACACCTGACAATCTCAATTCTTGAAAGAAAATTAGACATATTTCATTGGTTGGTCTCATGCTTCTGCTTGTATTATTCTGTTATTTGTCTTTTCTTTTGCTTCTCGCCGAGGGCCACCATGAAATTAAGAGTTAATTTTTAATTGGATCTAGTAGCGAAACGCAGATGAGGATACTTGTGAGCAGCAAGGTGACGAGAGACGGATGGCATAGACGGAAACTCGGATGTTGATTAATTAGGTAATTTAGTTACCTTAATGACTCTAATTATAATCCTAAAAGTTGGTCTTCCAGCTAAAGCTTAAATCCCCTCCCATGCTAGACATCTGTAGGAAGGAAAACTCCAACAACTTCTACCACCTTTCTTACGGTTCACATGGGGAAATAAGTGAGATTGTGATATTTACAAGACAGAGAAAATAACACAATAAAGGTGGAGAAAACGGTCATTATTTTATTCCTGTTCCTAACCGTCAGTCTTCTAGCCACCACTGAGAGTAATCGTTGAAGGAACGCTAATAAGAATGGAATGAGAGCCTAAACCAAACCAGAAAAACCATAATTTATTTAGTCGGTAGGAGACGCAAACGTACCAGCATTGAAAGAAAATGCCTCTACGAAAATCAGCTCATATACAAACGAACATTCAGCAACAGCGATAGCGCAATACTTGGTTTTCTAAAAAAAAATGTTTAAGATAATTTGAATAATTATGCTCTGCACACAGCGAGATTTGAAATATAGAAGAATATTTCAAAAGGTGAATTCCACAGTTATCAATCTTCTTCATTGATTTTCGCAATCAGTCATAACTCAAGACATAGCTGCAGAATACATCTCTGAAGTGCTTAATTTTATTTCAGGTTACGGAGTTAATATTTTTCAAGGCAACAAGTTATTCACCAGAAAGGAATAAAACGAACAAACCCACATCTTTTGCAAATACGATCAATAAGGATACAAATGCATAAAAAAAACCACAGCACAATTCAAATAGTATCATTGGCATTGAGATTAACAAAGAAAAAAAATCGCTGTTGGCCGGCCATTTTGACTTACAACTACGTCTTTGTGTTCTATACAGGGTGTGGAAGAAAATAATGCGAACATTTGTTCTATTTCTTTCAAATACCATTTTCAACTAATTCAGGCAATAATATCAACATTTTCGAGTGCAGTTATCTTTATGAAGTCCTTTTAAACAAATTTATTTAATGTGTCATCCATTTTTATTAATAACATCCTCGAGTCGACGCCGAAAGTCAGAGCATGCCTTTCGGACGCAGCCCTCCGACATTGACTGCCATGTGCGTGTTATGGTTGACTTTTGGGTTTTCACACTAGGGTGTGATGTTTTGCAGGCTCGTGCTTCAACATATGCCCAAATCGAATAATCCAACGGATTAAGATCTGGACTGCTTGGGGGCCACAAATCCTTCGGCCAAAACTTCATGTTATCGTTCAACCATTGTTGGGTTCGATTGGACGTGTGAAACGGCACTGCATTCAGCTGCACGACAACGTTTTGGTCCTCGGAGAAGTTGGCCTTCACCCAGGGAAGCACTTGGTCCTATAAAATACCGATATACACTTCGGTATTGATTTTAACTCCAGCATCAATGAAAACAGGCGGCATTTTCAAACCGTTGGACGCCACCAAGCCAAACATCGTGACACCAGCCGGATGTTTGGTTTGAAATTTGAATTTCACTTTTTCCGGAACGTTCTCCATTTTCTGCAGTGAAATGAACCGGTCCGTACGGCTGTTGGCCACAGCATCGATGCTGAAAAGCTTTTCTTCGGAGAACAGGATTATCATTTTTTCCTTCTTCAACAAGGAAAGCAATCTCTTGGAACGAGTCACTCGTACTTCCTTGACCCGGTCCGTAATCAAGTGCCGTTTCACTCTGGCTCTGGAAGATGCATGCAGGTCTTTTTTGATGATTCTCCGCATGGATTTCTCTGCAACATTGGCTTCTTTTCAAAGTTTTCTTATGGAACGCACCGGGTTGCGAGCAATTTTTGCACGGACCGATTTGATCACGTTCGGCGTGCGTTCAAAGCATGGACGTCCGCTTCCCGGTTTCCGCTTCTTAGGACCATCCTGCAGTGACTTTTTTATGCAGTAAACTTTTGCCAAATGGCACCCTACCACCTTGGCAATCTCTTTCGGCTTCTTCTGGGCGAGTAACAAACTGGTGATCACTTCTTTCGCAAACATTTTGACGAATTTGCACTAAAACAAATATGATGTTTGGATGCAGCACTTGAACGTAAACAAAAACAAATACACTTTCGACAGATATTAGTCACTACCTACATGAATTAACCCAATACTCAAGTTTGAACATTTTCGCATTATTTTCTGCCGCACCCTGTAACGGGGAATTGCGAGCCTCGCGAAAAGTGGTCAGGTTTTGAACGTTTATATCGAAGTCGTTTCACAAATAATTTTTGTTTTTTTATTTTTTGGCATCGATCGATCGGAAATATTTCCATGCATCGATTCCAAGAGACGCCTTGTTGATTCCAGGTCACATACTATTGAAAAATTCATAAATGTTAAGCGTTGTTAAAAAAAGTGTATTAATTCAGAGAATATTGCATTGTAGTATCAAAATGGATTAATTTTTTCCCCCGAAAACCTGCTCAAATTCCATCTTCACATACGTTTAGACGTCCATCAGTATACATCGTAGGCCATCCCAGCTCGCAAGAAGTGTAACAGATTATAACAACAGAAATCTAAATAAATCATGTTCTCAACATTTAATAGATTTAATTTCACTCACACACCCAAAGTTTCGGACCTTTGACATCAAGGAATCGCCAAGCTTCTCTTCTCTGGTTTGGTCCACCTCTGCTTAAAGTTTTGAACCGATTTTGAATCTTCTCCCATTTTCCGACAATCAGCCTTCATTATTGCCCAAAATTTCTCTATCGATCGAAACTCTGGACAGTTTGAAGAATTAATGTCATCAGCACTGTTTAGTAGTGTCCAAATCGGACCAAAACAGGGTGTTTTGAGAATGCTGATTTAGAAGAGGAAATAGACGTTTTTGAAGGCATTCTTTGATTTAGATTTCACTATTAATATTTCCACTTGAGATGGGCGTTTGGCTGTTTATACCGCAGGTAGAGAAGGCTTGCCAAACATGATATTGTTTAGCAAGTTTTAGTATCTTCTGTTTTTTAAACTTAGACTCTTGGCTTTCTCTGTCATTCGTAGTTTAGGATTTTTACCAAGGATTTGTGAAAAGTTTGTTTCATCGTCCTGTACGATACAACCTGTATGATTGGCTAACAACGAATCATATAGCTTTTGGGCCCGACTTTTACTTTTCCAAGTGACTCAGAACACTGACGCGACAAAGTTACAAAAAAAAATTCCGGACACGCTTTATACAACTTCTGAGCGTCATTTGGCTATTTGGTTTTGCATCAGGGTATGGTTTAGCTGCTAGTTGGCGCAATCAGAATGATAGCCTTGTTTGTAATTGCATTTTACAAAATAAGCCATATTTTTGCATACTACGATTTGTTTAATTAGATATATATTTGTATATCATAAAAACAACTTTCAATATACGTGTATTTTGGTTGTCTGGGTGGGCGCTGCGGGATGCAATGGCAGATGCTCTCCCATACCTTCAAAACTAGTTGAAAACACCGGAAATCAGTGAGAGAAGTAGATTATTTCTTTTAGTCCGCAGGTTACGAACAACAAAGCTTGGAATCCGAGGTCATTTTGCAGTATATTGTGCATTCAGGATCTCGGAACATTCAGATCTGCGGCTCTTTTACGTACAGAGCGCTGTGATTTTCGTCTAATCCGTTACCTGACCACTTTAACCAGTCGAGCAGTCCGCACCGTACGAGCACGACCGAATCTCTTCCGGTCATCCAACGAGCAGGTGTCACGGTAGCTTCTGATGGGTTGGTACACAAAATCCCGCTTTACTCCGAGGTTTTTCAAATTTCTGAAAATAGCGCCCGGGCGCTCACCAAAAACTTTTTTAAAGGGCGAACACGAAATTATTGCGAGACATTCAACAGGGCATAACTTTTTTACCATTGGGTAAAAATCAACCAAATTTTGCATACTTTCTCATTGATGTGTTTTGTTTACATGCTGTCAAACTCGAAGTCGTGTTTTTCGATTCAACGTAAATGGAGGTGAACCAACGCGAGTCGAGAGAACAAATTCTTTCCAAACACCTGGAATTTCCTGACCTGTCGCACCGGCAGTTGGGAAAAATGTTGAACATTCACCATTCAACCGTCTCCAGAGTGTTGAAACGGTTCCAGGAGCGGTTGACGTTGGACCACGGCAAAGGAGCTGGAAGAAACCGGGACCGGAGAACAAAAAGACGGAGGGAAAGGTGAAGCGGATGATTATAGCGAATCCCAACGTCTCAAGCCTTGATTTGGCTAAAAAGATCGGCATATCGCAGAGTTACGTCCAGAATGCAAAGAAGAGAGCTGGAATACATACATACAAGGTACAGAACTTCCCAAACCGCGATGAGCGGCAACAATCGACGGCTAAAACTCGGGCACGGAAGCTCTACGAGAAGATGCTGACAAAATATGGCTGCTGTGTGATGGACGACGAAACGTATATAAAAGCCGATTTTAAGCAAATTCCGGGGTTGGAGTTTTTCACCGGCAAGAGCAAGTTCTATGTGGACGACAAATTTAAGAAGAAGTAAATGTCGAAGCTCACCTCCAAATATCTCATTTGGCAGGCCATCTGCTCTTGCGGACTTAGGAGTGAGCCTTTCGTGACAAAGGGCACAGTAAATGGCGAGATCTACAAATCTGAGTGCCTCGAGAAGCGCCTTTTGCCGTTCTTGCAGCAGCACGACGAAGCTCCGCTATTTTGGCCAGATTTGGCATCATGCCACTATTCTAAAAGTGTCCTGGGAGGTATGAGGCCAATTCTGTCCATTTTGTTAAAAAGGACATGAATCCGCCAAACTGTCCGGAGCTGCGCCCGGTTGAGCAGTACTGGGCAATGATGAAGCGGGAACTTCGGAAGAGCAAGAAGACAAGAAGGACATGTTAAGAAAATGGAAAAAAAAACTGAGAAACTGGTACCGGATGACACTGTAAAGACTTTGATGGAGGGCATCAAGCGAAAATGCGTTCAATTTTACACTCAAGGCTCCATCGATTAACTTTTCTTTTGATTTTTGAAGTAAGTATATGTATAAAACTACCCTAAAGTTTTGGTTTGATTCTAAACATTATAAGAAAATTGGCATGACATTTTTGGTGTCGCAATAATTTCGTGTTCGCCCTTTATAACCACAGCACGAAACTCCTTCATCGCTGGTAAACGATAAACACCGAATGAAAACAATCGGACATAACCTACATGCGTTTGTATAAACATAGTGCCAAACTACACCAACACATACGTGAAGCATGTTGAGTAGTTGCACGACACCAATGCAAGGAAAAATTGTATGAGAATATATTGGGCACGGTGTATGTAGAGTTTTCGTTTTACCGAAGGTATGTATAAACTGGCGGATTTCACATCTCATGAGCAGTGGAAAATGGAAGCAAAAAATAACCACAATCATGGTCGCGAATTATTATCATTATTATTTTTCAGAAGAGATTTTTCATTTATTATTTTTCATACATACAAAATTTATATAGGGCTTCAATCTGTTAAATATCATTATTTTAGAAAAGACTTTTATGAGTGAATTAGTAGGAAGATTCGGAAAGCTATAAAAAATCACTTGATCACTTTTTTAAAAAAATAGAGTAATACACTTGTTGAAACTATCCTTAGCAACAAATAGGTCTTGCCAGTATCGAGTGCTTGACTAGAAAGGAACATCGAAGTAAATTTAGATTATATGGGCAGGCGTTACTAACGTTACGAAGTTTGCCCTTCTTTTCAGCTGCAGTCAAGATAAGTAATTCCGTCAGTAAAAGCATTTCTTGACCTTTACTTGTCCTATTCCGATGCACATTACTTTTGAGCTGCATACTAGCCTTAATCAAGGAATTGAAAAAAATATTATTCTTGTATGAAGTATGAAAGATTGCAAACAATTTCGTTGTTTACGCTTCCTTTGTTGCGTACACTCAGCGAAATAAACTTAAGATATTCATAAGATTTCATTATGATTATTTGATATAAGAAATCAGTATGAGTTTCATTAATTTATCTCATGAAATATAATGATGTCGAGAAAAAATAAAAATATTTACCAACCTGAATTCGAACCTTGAACGTTGAGATTATGGGTCCAGTTACTAGCCCACTAGTATATATCAACCAGTGCTGTAAATAGTCATTTTGACCAAATGCTCTAAATTTGCCAACAACTCGTTCCAGAAGCTGATTTTTACAATAGCATGTATCAAAAAAAAATTGGTGCTTGATTAATTTCATAGATTTGATTCACAATGTATTATTCTAACTGTTAAACCCAAGACGTGGGAGCGCTTTATCTGCATATTAAAATCAATGAATGAATATCATTTCAATGAATATCATTTGAATATAACAGTGAATATAGCTCTTTCTATACACCAGTTAGGGCAATGCAATGTTAGACAAAGTTGTAGAATTTGTCAAGAGCTTCAACTTTATCATACACCATATTCATGAATTCAGCTGTTGAACAAAGTTATCGGTAAATTTATGCAATTGCACGAAATGACATTTTACAGAACTGATATCAACACATGTAATCAGGAAAGTTTAAAGGCGTACAAGAACAACGTTGTGTGGAACTAAATTCATTCATAAGTCAGTCTTATGGAATTCCAAAGAATCGTTCATAAGTTGAACCTCATGAAATTCATAAGATTATTTGGTTGAGTGTAGTATTTATAATAGATTCGTTTGTACCTCAATGTTTGTGGTGTTTGTGTTTGTTATTTCACAACGCATGTTTTGTGTTTGTTGTTCCCATACCTAGCAAATGACCGTTCGGTTATTTTGCTTTATTAGGCAGTCAATTATTTTTATGTGATGTAGGTAATTAAGGGGTTTTTCCAATTCACCCCGATATTACAAGTTTTAATTTAAGTTATGAAACTGACATTTACTATGAGAATGCCGTCGTGTTCTGCATAACTATCTTGATTGAATGTGCTAATGTGATCAACTATTCAGGAAACATATCGTAAGATATGAAAAGTGATTTCATCCAAACTCACCTGGAAAAGAGCATTGAATTTAATATTTTGAATTACTGCAAGTTTCAGAAATCTGATGTGGTCCTGTATTTTACTTCATTTATGTATAATATACAAAAAAAAACTGTTTTACTGAACTCCTTTTTTTTAAATTATACCTTTCAAATGAAAAGTTGCATCCAGTGACAACAAAATCAATTCATTCTCTATAACAAAAGGCCACAAAGGCATACCTCCACTCGGCAACAATTATTAGAACGAAAGGTGTGAACGTTGCACAAAAGACGAAATAAACTAAAACCATCAATCAATTTGCTACTGGCTCTATATTGTTTACAAAGTATAAATTGGCTTGAGTAAAGGGTTGCTCACTATTGGTCTGAGGGGAACGTAGCAAGCTGTTTTCGCTAGATACCGAGCGAACGAGCCTAGAAAAAAAATATCGCGTCAGTAAATGAACATGTCCTGGCACTGCATCGACGGCCAGCACGCGAAACTTATATTAGCTTTATGGTGACATTAGTTTGCATAAAAATCGCGTTTTGTACACAATCGCTATGCAGCCTGGTGCACAGCAATGGACATTTTTCCATCCGTCGTCGTCGTTGGCCGGTCAAGGGACAACAAACACCTACGTCGTAAACATGCATATAAATTCCCTTTTCTAAACAAACGACGTTCGTCTTTTCCTGCATCATTCGAACGGACGGTACAATGTCCGGTACAAATGGTAATTGTTGCTTTCGTGTGAATGAACATTAATCTTCATTATTTCTTGTTTTTTTGGGTTCAAATTATCTAGAAACTGTATCATACAATATATTTTTGAAAAGATGGACACATTTATATTACAATGAGTGAAAAATATTCTTTTTCTTCATATTTTTACGGCCTCGGTCGATCGGTTCTCAAAGCATCAGACTCTTCCACTGCGGTAACAATACAGAAGGCGCATCAGTATAAATGATTAGCTCGTAGATGCTATCAAAGTACCAGGCGAATATTAAATTCACTTAGTTGGAAGTGTTCCAACATGATCACCTTTATGGACCACCTTGCTACATCTCTTCCAGACAACTGTCAGATATTATCCAAAAAGTTTTCCAGAGATGTGCCTCGAAAACAAGATGAAGCAACCTCTGTATAACTTAAGAACTGTACCAACGTCAACTTATCAAATCTAAATGTGATCCCCATAAACGAAGCGGAGATAATTGCGACCGCGAGATAACTAAAAGCCTCTTATCCTGGTGGACTACATGAAATACCGAAATAATGAAATAATTCTGTATTACTTGAGAACTACATTTCTTTATTGACTGAATATCTGGGTCGTATCTTCTGAACATTATTGACAAGGGGACGTTTTTCGAGACTTTGGAAAAGCATGGACTTACGTGATACCTACGCATAGAAGGGGAACGTAATATGTGTCATGCCAATTCTATTCGAGCTGGTTCCCTAGTAGCACACTTGTTGCCATTTGGTTGAGATAACATAAATATGACTTGCTAAGTCATACTCAAGTTACTACAACTAATTATGATCGTAGTGTGCTACTTGGGTTGTACTTCGTCCCGTATTTCTCCCACATTTTTCCCGTACTTCGACCCGAAAGATCAGCATGTTTGTTGAAGCGATCAACGAGAACAAATCTATTATCGATTACCACCTCGATCATGCATGGATTCACTTCGGGTTATCAAACGAAAATTATTTATATGGATTTTTTAACTACCTTTTAGCTGCTCCGCACCGACCTATCCAGCCGATTTGTTTTTGGCGATTTGCATGTCGAAACAGAGTTGACGAAAGCGACATATTATTTTGGGGCACGTCATAACGCACCGGGTAGATGTAACGTGATAACTTTTCAAATGACCTATAATTTCGTCGTAGTTTGTTTATTTGTTTATTTATTTATTTCGTCAAGCAATGTAGACTACATACAATGGTTACAGTGTTCTTCTTACATACTATACATTATTTCTGTTGTCTTTTAGACGACATTTTATTTGTTCTTTAGACATAGTGATGCCGATGATTTCGCAATGTAAGTTATACTGGCGCATCATTCGATTAATGGGGCCATTTTTTGCATAATTAGTTCTGTATGACTTTTCTAAGAATAATTTCCGTGTTCTAAGATGCCGACTGGGACTATAAAAGTTCAATTGCGAGAGTAGTTCTTCTGATTTTATGCGTTGTGAAATAATGTCATTGACGTAGAAAAGCATTGCAGATTCGCGGCGTTCTTTAAGTGTCTGTAAATTGATAAGCATGCAGCGTGCTTCATAAGATGGTAGTGGAAATACAGTCCAATTCAATTTCCTTAGGGCATATAAAAGAAATTGCTTTTGGACGGATTCCATGCAGTTCGTCGTGTATGGAACAGTACGGGTTCCATACTAGGTTGCAGTATTCCAGAATTGGCCTGACATATGTAATGTATAATAATTTAATGGTGTATGGATCTTGAAAATTGTGACTGAACCTCTTAATGAAGCCCAGCATGCTATTTGCTTTACTTATAATAGTGTTGTAATGTTCTACAAAAATGAGTTTAGAGTCTAGAATAATGCCTAAGTTCCTTACTATTTTACATTTTTCTACTTTTTGGTTTTCCAAAAATATTTCCGTACGGAATGTTTAAATTTTTCTGCTAAATGCTATTGAGTTACTTTTTTCACGTTAAGTTGAAGTAAGCTTTTTCCACACTATGTGTTGAATAAGTTAATTTCGTTCTGGAATTCTTCTGCATCACTAGGATTGTTTATTTCCATGAAGAGCTTCATGTCATCTGCATATATCAGTATTTGGATTTTTTTAAGTATGTAGGAAATGTCGTTTATGTACAAAATAAAAAGAAGTGGGCCTAAATGTGAACCTTGGGGGACCCCCGAGGTGACAGAGATAGGTTCTGAAAGTTTATTTTGAAAGCGAACAATTTGTTTGCGATGCGTTAAATATGACTGCAGCCAATTTAACAGTCCAGGTTCCATTCCAATTGTTTGCAATTTGAAGAGTAATAATGGTATGTCGATTCGGTCAAAGGCCTTACTGAAGTCAGTGTAAAGTGCTTCTACGTGATTGCCATTGTCCATTGCATTCAAAATAAAAGTTACAAATTCAAGAAGATTAGAAGTGGTTGAGCGACCTTTGAAAAAGCCGTGCTGTTTGCTTGTAATTTGATTTTTTACTTGCTGAAAAATATTTTCATTCACGAGAGATTCAAAAAGTTTTGGGATGCAAGAGATAATGGCAATTCCACGATAGTTGCGGATGTCTGTTTTCGTGCCTGATTTGAAAATCGGAACCAAATAAGAAGATTTCCAAATGGTGGGAAATATTCCGCTCTTAAGAGACATATTAAAGGGAAGTTCTAAAGGGAGGGCAAGTTCGTCTGAAAGGTTCTTTAAAAATACGGGTGCAATACCGTCTGGGCCTGGTCCCTTAGAAGCGTCCAAGTTTTTTAGTGCATTGAGAATTTCGTGAGGAGGTAATTGATTTACAGATATATTGTTGGAAAATTCAGGAATGAATGCAAAGAAGTCGCGATCACGGTCTTCTTCGGAGAATGTAGTGTATACTTCTTGGAATAAATCTGCAAAAAGCTTGCAGATTTCAGAAGGATTATCATCTACATTTCCGTCAAAATGCATTCTTGGGGGGAAATTGCTATTTTTCAATTTCGTTTTTACATAATTGAAGAAATTCTTAGGACATGATTTGACTTCAGTTTCGACTTTACGATTATATTCTTCATGTGCAGAATTAATGGCCGTGTTAAGTTGATTGCATATGTCATAATAGTTTTGCAAATTTGTGCTAGAGTTTTGCTTTTTATATAATTTGTGTGCTTTTTGTTTCTTGTTCTTTGAATGTTTCAAATGTGGATTGAACCACACTGGTAATTTATTGTTTTGGGTTCGCCTTCTTCTTTTCATTGGTACAGTTTCTGAAATAAGGTACTGAATAATTGAATGAAATTTGCCTACTTCAGTGTTGACATTTCCTTCAATACTTATTATATTCTGCCAATTTATTGTACATAGTCTACGTTTTGCTTCTTCGTAATTTGCTTTTTGATATTCCGGCACTTCCTCGAAGTCCCAGTCGCTGGGGGTGTGAGTATTATGTACGAAGATTGAATATTCAATTGCTGTGTGAAATACTTCATTTTTCCATAGAGGTGACAATGAAGTACTCACACAAAAGTCTTCAGTGCAGTTCGTAAATAAGAGGTCTAAAAAAGCATTTTGCTGATTCTTTATATGATTAATTTGGTGCAAGCCAAAATGTGAAATTTGGTCGAATAGGAATTGTAAAGTTTCGTTTTCGCCTACAACTGGGAGTAGAATTGATTCATTTTCGATGTCAGGGATGAAGTTCGCATTCCGTTTATTAAAGTCACCATAAATATGCAGTTTTACTTCCGGTTCCATATTCGACGTGATAATTTCGACATTTTGAAAAAATAATTCGAAAGATTGTTTATTGGCATGTTCGGGTGGGAAATACACAGATGCAAAAATATGTGTTTCATCAGAAATGAGTGCTTTAACCCAGACATGCTCAAATTCTTTGTGCTTGATAGTTTTTAGTTCTTGAGAAGTAAAGTCTGCATTGATGGCAATGAGAACTCCACCTCCAGATTTTTTATTGCTATGTTGCAAATTACGGTCATGCAGGAATACATTAAATTTATTTCCAAAAATTTCTTCGCTTTTTACGCTTTCATCCCAGCTTGTTTCGGTTGCCAGAATAACGTTGAAAGAAGAGGCTAGAAGTTTTTGTTGAATTTCTTTCATTTTGGCTGGGCTTTTCATGCGATTGAAATTTTGGCAATATACCAAAATTTCAGTCGCATTCTGTTGAGAAGACGAAGACAGTTTTGGAGGATTAATCACACTTACAATACTATTAAATGATACTTCTTCCAAAGGGCGCGTTAGTGTTTCCGAAAATTTGAAGGGTTATAAAACTTCAGGGCGGCCTCCTACTACGCTGCAGTCGTTCTGTACGTTCACTAGACAGGAACGCTCGATGTGACTGAAGGTCTGCCAATGCGTCATTGCGTGGGATTCCTAATTCTGCATGGACGTCCAGGAAAATTTCGCGCAAGAATTTTATGTCTGTTGGTAGTCCTTCGGCTGCTAGTATTAATGTTGCACTAATTTTTGTGATTCCGCGAATGCATACGGAAGGTGGTTGGTCATGCAGGAATGAAAAGTAGGTCCGCACTAAGTCCATAATTTTAGGGTCCCGTAGTCGCGCCTTCAGAAAGCGTTGGTCGCCAGATGCTGATTGTTCCGTCAGTCTGACTATAGGCGGCCGCATTGGGTCCAAAAGTGGTGGATGATCAGCTGATTGCTGCGTCATGCTTACGCTGGGCGGTGGGCGCATAGTGTAAAATGACCGGCAAGGTATAGAATTCGATTCCCGATATGTTGATGTGTCGGTATTTTCGATGGTGCTTGCTTCAGTATGTTGTGTCTGGTTTTCTGCTCGGTATGGGTTGATTGTTTCACCTTTTTTGAAGTTGATAAGTTTTGATACCGAGAGGGCTGCAATTGGGTGGTCAGTGGACGTTGGTGGGCTGGAAAATTGAACTTTGCAGTAGCCAGTAGTTCTTTGTCAGATTTTGTGTGTGTTTTTCATTTCCTTGGAAGTTTTTATTGGGTTTGTTGTCATAGTCTGGACGTCTGGTGTGGGTGAATTGTTGTTTTTTACTTTTTCTGATGCGTTTGGCTTTTTCAGCAGCTTTTTCCTGTAGCCTACGAGCCCGCTGTTTGGCGTCTACTTTGGACCAGTCTTGCTTCCAATGCCATTTATGACCCAAAAATCGCCATCCAGGAGATGTATGCTCTTTCGAAATGACAGTATTATGTACTGACGATCTTTCTGCTAATTCTTCTTCCAGGGTCTTCTGATGTGGCTTTGTATTGTTGGTTGCATTGATCTGAAGGCTAGAAACAGCCCCAGACACAAATTTCACTTCTTCCAGAATTTCCCGAAGCTTTGAGTCATCATAGTGGAGTGGAGGTGATGACGATTCGGCATCTTTCGATAAAAGTGCCATGTCATTTGATATGCTTAATAGCCGTTCGTCAAAATGTTCCGTAATTTTTTGCGTCATCGTGGAATTCGATTCGTTGATGCCGGCCATGGTCGTGTGTATATGTAGGTCACACGACTTTATATGCTGACCGACTGTGCTGCTTATATTTTGATTATTTTCAATTGTTACTGCCAACGTTCCTTTCACGTCTTCAAGCAGGTGTTCAATACTTTCGAAGAGTTCTGATACTATGCAGAATTTTTTCAGGTCAGCAGCAATACGATGGTTCGCGTCTGTTTGAAAGCGGATTGCATCCACAAGTTGTTCCTGTTGATGAAGCAGCTTCCTCACGTCGGCTTCCTTCCGTAAAATGAGTTGGCAGTCAGCACACAAAGGCACCATAAATGCGGTGATGAAATGCTCACGTTGTCGTTGTACACCGACGCAGGCAGCATGGTATTTTTTGTTACAAAATTCGCACTTCCATAGAAAGCGGTCGTCGCTAATGCTGCACGATTTAACACCACACGGCATAATTAGTTTTTATATAAAATGTTCTACGCGATTCGATTTACAAAGGCCAGTAAGACCCGCACGCTACGTTGTCAAAAAGGTAAAAAAAAAAAGGTAAATATACAAGTTAATTGCGGAGCGAAATGCAAACGCGTCCGCGCCCGAAGACTGTCCGTGGCGAAAAAAAGCCCATCCCTTTGAATTGAAACTAGTTTCCAAAACTTCTACATTGATTTTCTTGATGACAGCAATATGTTACTTACGACCTATTAAAAATTTGCCCTAATGTATATACACTAGCCCAGTTATTTATACAAAAATTACCCCAGTTATACAAAAATTACCCTGGAATACCATGGATGGAATTTTCAGAATCTTGCTAAACTCTATCGGCAGTTCTACAGCGGCATCATGCCTTCATGATACTGCTCCTGTACCCAAAAGTCGTTTTTAACGTTCGTCAGAACCTAACTGAATCTTATGGGCTGCGCAATGGTGAGTCGACAACTGGGATGGAGCGTGCGTCCCCGCAACATAGCTCTGGTCTTTACAAGTTTCTACCTCATGCTTCCATGGGTCAAAAGATGACAAAGAAGGCTGGCTAAAGGTGGCGTACTTAGCTGGTAGTGCAGCCTGGGCACTGTTGTCCTTCTGACTTCAGCTAGATTGAGGAGATGCGAGCCGAGTTTGTCCAGCAAGGAGCGTCTGTCCTGGCATCCAGTGGCTGAGTAAGAAACACTGTATCGTTTCAGCTATACCTAGGGTGGCAGCCCCAACAAAGCGATGTAGGAAGCACGACTTCGATAAAGCAATTTGCTGAAATCTTACTTTACAGCGACAAATGGAAGCATTCTGTATACAGTTTATTATTTCAGATCATCCATGGAATTCTCAAGTATTGTATAGTAATTCTTTTTTTTTTCTCGTTCACAGCACAAAATACTCCAAGCACTTAAAAACATGAATGCATCTAATGGACCAGGACCTGGCGGTATTAAAGAATCTTATAGAAAAGGCCCTTTGTTTAGAACATCTTTTCACTATGGCTCAACAAAATGGAAGATTAACTGATATTCAACTACACAATTTCAAATAAAGCATAAAATATGACATTTGAAACTATCTTGGTATTGCAATTATCTTCTGCAATCCAACACTGTTTGAATCAATCGTAGACGTCAAAATGTTTCACCAAGTTAAACCCCAAATTACAAGCATGCAGCATGGCCTATCAACTATCACTTATCTTCTAGAATTTGTAACATCCATTCTCAACGCAATGGATAATGGCAGACACAAATAAGCCCTTTACACTGACTTCAGTGAAGCATTTGGCCGAATAGGCATACCATTTATACTCTTCAAATTGCCAATAAAATAGGTATGATGCTTACACTTTTGGGTTGGCTTCAGTCATGTTTACCGCATCGCAATCAAATAATTCGCTTTCAAAATAAACTTTATTATTAGTCTCATCCGGAGTGCCTTAAGGATATAATTTAAGTTCTCTTCTTTCTATTTTGTATATAAATGAAATTTCATACATACTCTAGTAAAAAAAAATCGTATATATGCAAACGGCATGAAGCTCTTCATGGATAAAAGTTATTCTAGCAAAGCAGAATAATTCCATAATGAAATCAACATTTTCTACACAGGCAGCCGTAAATGGTCGCGACCTGAAGAACAGGGGCGATCCTGGAGTAGCCAGAGCTCCAGAAGCCCCGAGCCCAGTCCAGGCCCTGGCTTTCTCGATCGGAAGAAGGGCCATACGACGCGAGGTTCGACAGGTACCGTAAGTGGGCGGGCAGGGAGATCGCGGACGGTTGACCTCCGACAGACGTTCTGAACCCGGCTAGGATCCCGGTTCATCTCGATCGAATCAACGTCAAGTCAGCAGAGTTAACTATTAAAGACCTAAATATGTAGTTAGAAATAGTGGGTGGGCAATTGGACAATATCCCCCTTCCAGAAGTAATACTGAAAGAGAGGGCGTGGGCTCGAGGCACGAGCGGGTTTTTAGTGGGTCGAGGAGTTGGCACTCTCATCCCCACACCGTGATTTCTTTAGGAGTCTGTTTGCAGATTTTCTCCGTAAAAAAACTAACATACGTAAGACCAATTTTGGAATTGGTCTTACGTATGTTCGTTACCGTACTATCACACAAAGAACGCATGGAACAATTTCTTCTATATGCCCTTCAAAATTCAACTGGACTGCATTTCCTCTTCCATCATATGAGGCACGCTGCAAGCTGCATGCTCATCAATATACAGACACTCAAGGAACGTCGCGAATTTCAAATGCATTTATTCATCAATGATATTATTTCTCATCGTAAGAGCAGCACTTCTCTTTGAAATGAACTTTTATTCACCTTTTCGACGTATTAGAACATCCTTAGGATCCACTTAGAATTTGATAGCACAAAATGAGACATTTCTCATCCAAAAATAGTAAATAAAAAAACAGTTAGTGTTTCATTCTGATAGAAATTTATTGAACTTATAAGGAAAAAATATCAGCCTTTTGGATTGAGAATTCACTATAATTTTTTGAACAGTAGAGCTGTCAACTTGACCTTCCAACTTTTTCCACCACTTCTGCAAACCAGATGGTTTTTTGATAGTATTGCCTCCCTCCTTGAGTTTGTTTTTGATAATTGACAATATTGTACGAACAATTTGACAATTTGGTGGATTGATAGTTTTTTTTAGGTTTAAGGTTTGATTTTGAGGTTAATCAATATTCTTATACCATTCTATAACATCCCGGATATAATGGCAGCTGGCTACATTAAGCCAGAACATCACTGGGCCGTCATGTGATTGAATGAATGCCAAATTTGCTTCTGAAGACCTTCGTTTTCTTTTCGCAACCCATATCATAAACTGGCGAACAAACTTGTCTGCATAGACAAATCTAAAAACAATCTACCTGAGAATTATCCTTGCGTTTGATAAGGTAAAAATTATGTCCCGAAATTTGTCCTAAGTTCGTTTGAGCATTTGTTTCTTGATCCTTCAAAATGAATTTGTTGTATTTCTTGAGAAATTGCTCGTTCAGGATTCTTGCAACCTTCAAGATTCTTGTGGCTTTCGGCAACCAGGATAAATTTCAGGACGGGACGGGACACCTGCACGCCGACAAATTCGTCAAACTATACTGTACGATGCAGAGAACCTTTCGACAAACCACGCAAGGAGAACCGAACAATGTTCCAGATTGCCCTACGGACAAGTATGTAAAGGGTGTCCACGATGAAATTGCCACACTATGAAATTGCTCTTACTTTTTAACAGTTGGGTAGAATTTAATGAAAATTTGGGTGGATTTAGTTCAAAGTGCATTATTTACATCCTGCAAGTTTTAAAGTCCTGTGATCAAAATTCGCGGAAATCGAGTCGAAAGAACAGCTCGTGCGTGATAGAATCTTGCGCATTCATCACGAGAACAAGGATCTCTCGCATCGTTCCATCGCTAAAACGTTGGGAATCGCGAATTCCCCGGTGTCGCGAGTGATTAAGCGGTTCGAGGAACGGTTGACCACCGATCGGAAGCCCAGAAGTGAAGGAAAAAGTATTCCGTACAACACCAAAAATCACAACCGCGTAGTTGGGGCCTTCAACCGAAATCCGAACGCCTCCGTTCGGGATGTGGCTAAGAAGCTGCACCTAAGCCGAAGTTTTGTCCAGAAGGCCAAAACTAAGGCTGGGCTTCGAACGTTCAAGGTACAAAAGGCCCCTAATCGCGACGAGAAGCAGAACAAGTCCGCCAAAACCCGTGCCAGGAAGTTGTACCTCAACATGCCGACTTCAAACAGATCCCCGGCAACCTGTTTTTCACGGCCAAGGATAAGTTCAGCGTTCCGGAGCATGTCCGCACTCAGAAGATGTCCAAATTTGCGAAGAAATTCCTGGTTTGGCAAGTCATCTGCACGTGCGGGAAGCGGAGTGCACCTTTCGTGACCCAGGACACGATGAACGGACAGGTGTACATAAAAGAGTGCCTCCAGAAGCGGCTGCTTCCTCTCCTGAAGGCCCACAACGTCCCAACAATCTTCTGGCCGGATTTGGCCTCATGCCACTACTCCAAGGACGTGCTGAAGTGGTATGCGGACAATAAGGTCAATTTCGTGCCGAAAATGTTCAACCCTCCCAACACTCCGGAGCTCCGCCCCATCGAGAAGTACTGGGTGATTATGAAGCAGCACCTTCTTAAACGACCTAAGGTAGTGAAGACAGTCGAGGAACTGAAGAAAGTATGGGTTTACTTGCAAAAAACGGTTGATTCACAGGTTGTGCAGAATTTTATGGCCGGGGTTAAGGCCAAGGTGTGGGCATTTGCGTATGGACTGTAAATTAAATACGAGTAAAATGGTAAAATGAAGTTTAATAGTTATTTCTCAATCCCTGAAAATTTGATGGCGATCGGATGAAAACTCGAATTTTGCGAATCAATTTTGTGTGTGGCAATTTCATCGTGGACACCCTTTATGTAATTTCTGGACGTATGTTTTATTTCTACGGTTGTTGTTTTTTTGTGTGTGATTCAGCGACAGTATTTCCCGGTAACGTTTCAGCGCACGGTATTTACAGTCGATTTTGGGAATTTAAGGTACTTTGCGATCATTCCTCCTGACCATGTCGGATTTTAATCGTGAGTCGTACCACCATAGCTTACAACAAGTAAACCACTATCCCATTTTGTTAATGGCTCCAATATTAACGATGCTATCCTTGGTAAAGATCGGTTTTAATAAGCTCTCAAGCGTTAATATAAATAAACTTGTTTTCCCAATAAAAACCCTCACAATTTGAGACTGCCTCCAATAGAATCCTGACTTTTAACCGGCCCAAACCAGTTATCCAGAATTACTAAATATTACCCTTGTTTTCCAAATAAAAAAAACACCGTCACACTATGTGAGTGGCCCCAACAGCGTCCTTACGGTTGGCATAAATCGGTTCAAATCTTAAATTAATCCTAATATTTTAATATTTTACTAGACGTTGAAGAAATTCAGCTTGTCGTTTACCAAAAGGAATCCTGCTGCCAACCCAACCCTTTTATCCAACATTTCAATAATTTCTAGTGGAGGTGCAGACGATGCATCGGCTTACAACGAAGCGAGCATCATGTCAACACATTCCTAGCCTTTCCTTATTTGACCTAGATTCGAGCGGGTCTGCCACCAGTATTGCTTTAGTTAGAAATCACCAGTTTTAACACATTGAGGATGTATGTTAGCCCCAAACACCACCTGTTGGTTCTTTCTGCAATAACAGCTGATCTAGCAATGACGGACTAGCAACCACGTGTGGTCAATCATGTTCACAGTCATGCTCATAAACAGTAATCATGTATTGAGTAGCTTCTTCAAAGAAGAATTAAGTTTTCACATATGACCAATCCTGAAGAGTGTGAGCTTTTTATAGGAATACCTGTAACTAGAAAATTAGAAAAAAGATTAGTAATTT
>JASCZW010007242.1:0-70949 GCA_034211315.2 Aedes japonicus
GGCGCTTTGCTGAAGAATCCACAAGATTGATCTTCATTGAGTTAACACAGTTCGGTATTTTAACTGTTACTATTCGAAACTAAATCCACGGGTCATAAATCTGACTTTTTATCAAAACGAAGCAAACCAAGCTGCCTCTTTGTTTCCATGACAATCACGTGCATATCTGTCACGTGTTTCCAGTTTCCAGCAAGCAAACCATTTGTCCCTTCCCGACAATCTTCCACGCCAAATAAAAACAAACAATTTCATCAACTTATCTCCGCGTCAACAACTAGCCAGGTGCACCTGCTGCAGAGGTTAATTGACTTGTAAAAGCACGTGTATCCACCCTAATGTCAAACAAATCACCTATGGGATGAGAGAGCATTTCCCATGCTCAACTGAAAAGCACCAGTGCCAAACTACAAAACAAACGGTTCGTCAGCAAATAGAAAAATGTTCAAATTTTTGCTTTCAGCGCCCAATTAAGACAGCGATATCGGATCAATCGAAACAAACACCATTTTAATAGCACCGAGGCCGTTGCGAAGTGGAATTCGGAATTGATTAATTAAATCAATACACCCGGGCGATAAATATTTCAACGGGCCATCCGCCTCCAAAACCGGCGCGAGAAGCGAAGCCGCCGCCGCCGTCGGCAAAAAAAAAAAACTTACGGCAGGATTCGCTTGTATCATCAACACGTAAATACTTCCAATTTGCTCTCCCACCCGAACAGCAAAAGGCACCCCTTTCCGGAATGAGAGCATTTCACGCTCTCTTCGCATTTTCTCCCTCGCTCTCTGCTGCGCTCGGTGAAATGTCTCTTCGTTTTTTTTTTGTTGTTATGGAAAATTGAAAGTACTTTTTCTTCTTCCGTCATCTCCACCGGTTGTGAACGTAGACGGAGTTTTGTCTTCTTTTCGTATTCGGAGGCGGAATCGATTTCCCCCTGTTTTATCATTGAAATGTAGGCCTCTTTAGCTTCATGGATTTTCGTTATAAACATGAGGCATGCGTCAGCAAAGAATTTAGAGAAGTTAAATAATTAAGGATTTTTTATTATATTAGAGCGTTCACAGAATTATTTCCACATTCAAAAGTTCCAAATTGAGCTAAGTCCTCTGACGAAAGGTCCATTTATAGAAGTCGAGCCGACTGTCACTATTTTACTATTATAGATCATTGCACCAGAGATGCCAGATATTTTTTTCAAAAGTCTGCGATAAAATCTTGAAATGTCTGGGAATGCCTGTAATTTTTTTTTTACAAAATTAGACTTCTTTCAACGAGTAGACGTAATAAGAGAGCGAGTTATGTCATTTTCGCTATATGTGTGATTATGTAAACGTTTCTGCATCTTTTTCGTGGATTGTATGGACTTGGATTGTATGTTTCTTCATGAACTTTCTGGCATTCACTTCTTATTTTCTTCGAAGTTCACATTTAAAAACCCAACCTTACCCTCCAGAAACATTTGGTAAGTTTTTTCCTGAACATAGTTACTTTCTAAACTTCTGATAAGTCCCATCCTGAACTACGAGGAAAATTCCGCAAAACTTTGGGAAAGTACAATCCAAAATTTCATGGAAAATTTTCTTAAAGTTTCTTCCTGAACTTAAGGGAAGTTCTTCTCTGAACATTCGAGATGTTCTCTTCTGAACTTTGTGGAAGTTTGTTCCTGAATTTCTGAGATGTTCCTGCTTGAACTACTAGAAAGCCCCCTTTACTTCTGGGTAGTTCCTTCCTGATTTTATCAAAAGTATCTACTTGAACATCTGGGATTTTTGAACTTCGAGAAATTCTCATTCTGAAATGCTGGAATGTTCGATTCGAAACTTTAAGGACGCTCTCTAGCACTTCTGGGTAGTTACAACTAAACTTTTGGTCTCTTCGGATTTTCTGAGAAGTCCTCTTATGTACTTCTGAGAAGTTTTTTACTGAATTTTAGAGAAAAAAAACTTTCTTGATCCTACAGGTAGCACCTCTCTGGTTAATTTCTTTCTGAAATTCGGGGAGATTTTTCTTGAGCTTATTCTTTCCAAACTTCTGGTTGTTTTCATCCTGAACTGCGAGGAAATTTTTAATGAAACTTTGGGAAAGCCATCGTCAAAATTTCTCGGAAAATTCCTTAAATTTGTTCTTGAAGTTTCTTCCTGGACTTCTGAACTTTTGGGAAGTTTTCTCCATAACTCTGTGGAAGTTTGTTCCGAAACTATTGGGAAATTTGTGCTCAAATTAGAAAGAAGTACCCCAATGCTCCCGAAAAGATTAATTCTGTTCTATCTAAAGAATTTTGAGAGATCTTTATTTTGAAAATTTGGAAATGTTCTTCTCTGAGCTTAGCCAAATCTGCCTAGCACTTCCTGAGGATTTTTTTTTTCTGATATTTTGAGAAATTAAAGGTAGTGCCCTTCCTGGTTAGTTCCCGTTTAAAATTTGGGGAAGTTTTTTTCTGAACTTCTAGTAGTTCAATCTTGAATTTCTGGGATGATCTCCAAAACCTCTGAAAAGTTCCTAACTTCAAAGAAGTCCTCTTCCTCCACTTCGTCCTAAAGCTCTGATAAGTCCTCTCCTGATTCTTGAGAAGTTCTGGTAAGAATGATCTTGAACTTCAATAATCTTCGGTCCGGAATTTTTGAAGGTTCTTCTTGCTTGGACTGCTTGCTTCCAATACTTCTGAAAAGGTTCTACCTGACCAACGGAGAAGTTTTTTATTTTGAGGAAGTCTCTTCATCCGGAATTATCTTCCCAAAGCTCTGGGAAGTCGTCTTCTAAACTTTCCTGGATGTACTTTAAATTGTAGATATTTTCTTTCTATACTTCTAGCAATCTAGGACTAATTCAGAGATATATTTCGATATCCCTAGCACAAATATACTGAAATGAAGCATTTCGTAGTACTTTGGAAAATTCCGAGTTTTAAGGTTTATTTCAATAGCTCAGAACTTTTACTGTTGTTCTGTACCCCGAGTGGCAACCGACTGGGCTTTAGAGCAAATACTCAGTAACCCCTTTTTACGATAAGTTTTTCAAATATGATTTGTATTGTTGTGAACTTTGATTTTCGTTGTGACTTAATGGCAAAGGACCAATATTGCCACCGCTTTGACAATAATTTTTCGTATGAGATTGAACACTACCATAAGTAGGGACTCCATGTTACCCTCGGAAAGGGCCTATACGATACTTATATGCGGGCCCATTGTGTCTCCAAGTGGCTCACCGCTTTCGTTTCTTCAAGGATTTCTACTTTAAATGATACTTACGATATTTAAAAAAAATCACCATGGCTTCTTATCGTATATACAATACTGTTCAGATCCTTGTGCGTTTTAAATCCGAATTTCAGAAATACCTTTTGTTTGAAATTTAAAAAATATTTCAAATGCCTGTAAAAGTCTGCAACATAGATAAAATGTCTGCTAAATGTCTGCATTGTTTAAAAAGTCTACAACAAAAATGAAAAGTCTGCAAATTTACAGACATGTCTGTGAATATGGCATCCCTGCATTGCACGGAATGTATTCACCTCATTTTTTTGACAGTTCAGGCGGCTTTTTTACAAGCTGTTAGAATTTGAACCGCTCAAACGAAAGTTTTCATTGGCATTTTCCGGATTTCGGTACGATTAGATTCAAGAAAAGATTGAAAAAATAAGCACTGGTATCTGTTTTCCGGCTATTTTAATTCAATCGTAATAAATTTAGAGCACAGAATCTCAAACCAATCTTACCAAATCAACAGAGATTTTTCATTAGGGCCTTACTGACAAACGTAAACAATGGCTTCTTCCGTAAATTTCTCGTAATACAAAATCTCCCCATGTAAGATTCCAATTCTATCGATTAAAAGGACTCTTGTTTTTTGAAATGGCTGTGGTAGATTAATGAGACAAGTTTCCAAGGTCGACAAATTCCAGGAAGAAGCCATTGTTTACGTTTGTCAGTTGAGGCCCTTATGAAAAATCTTTGTCGAAATATATTCCGCGTAAACCACGGAAACAACCAACCCGGTTACAGCTTGACAGCTCCAGAGTTAAGTCAATGTATCCCGATTATCTTGGCTCACAGGTTGTCAAATCGAATGAATCCTAGAACAAAGTATCGATTGAACGTACCCAGGTAACCAATAAGCATTAAATAGAGCCCATAAGTAGCCTCTATATGCGTCATAACGATATAATGCATATGAGCATCATATTCACCTTAAATGCTATTCAAAAGCAGGTTTTGGCCCGCTATAAGGCCAATTTAATGCTGGACCCCACCAAAAGAAGTAGTCTATGTCGACAATATGTCATTCATTGGTAGCATGAATTGGTAACGTTTGCAAATGACAGCTAGATTACAGCAGTTGAAATGTAAGCTTCTAGAATACTGAATAAATACTTAATTGAGAATGCGAAGGTAAAAAAAGGCCATTTTCAATTTTAGATTTTATTCATTTTTCTGTTTTGCCTCTTATATATTTTTTCCTCTCCTGTACTGAAGATGATGAATTGCTTTCTGTTTAGACCCTTATTTTTCTTATGAAAGATGAAACCCAAATTCGCTGCAGTCTCTACATATCCTAGGATGGGATTCGAACTCGCTGCTTCGTGATCGACGTGTTTTTACACCACGTCTTTATCCTCTAACCTATATGGAACGTATGGGAACGGTTTTAATATTTGCCCAATATAAACTTCAATGTTCCCAGGTAACCAATAAGCAAATAGGAACTAATTCTGCATCATACTTGCATTTAAGATTCTTCTTGCTGTACATTGGCTGTCTGAATGCACAGATGTTGTAAAATAGCATACGCAAAGCTACCGTAATGCTAGCTGTCTGGTTTCTGCATTTTTGTTGCTTGATATTTTATTAGAATAAAGCACTGAAAATGCTTAGTTAAAGTTGTTGGTGACCTGGGTATTTTCATGGACTGTTATTTTCAAAGCTGATAAATACTTGATGAATATAATGCTGACGATACATTGTAATTTTTTCCTAAATGTTAAATGGTGAATATTTTTACCCTCTTACAGAGATTATATCAGCACCAACATTAGATAAGGGCGAATCTGATTTTGTAAACAATGGCTTTCGTAGTCATTTTCTCTTGAACAAAAGGTCACAAAAACAAATTAATCACTTTCTAAGGAAGAGGAGCTTTATCTCTATCCGCTGATATATTAAATTTGAAGGAACTGTATTCAACTTCCGATAAATTAGCATACAAAGTGTTTGTTTACAAAAGCAGATTCGCTCTAATCAAATGTTGGCGCTGATATAGAACCAAAAACACTCTCGAGACTTAGACTACTAGCAAAAGATTAAATACTTTAAAAATCGTAACTATTAAAACACTCCGAAATATTCAGCACTTGAAGAAAATATCTAGGGACTTGTTTCATTTGGGCGAATCTAATATTGAGAGATTCTTTTTGATTACTTTCTCTTTCATCGAAATTCCAATCACCTATACGTTTTTCACTCTACAATTTGTAGTGTATGCTAGCAAGAATTGTTGTGATTTGATCTGTTCTAAATAATCCCACGAAAGTTTTATAATGGCGTTTTAATAAATGAAAGAGAGCGCGACAGGAGAGAATCTTTCATTGTAAGATTCGCCCTATTGAAAAAAGGTCCTAGATATACGAAAGCAAGCAAGACGTTAATAAAATGCCAGACTACTTTACTTTTAAATGGCGCACTATACTTCTCAATGTGTGACGCTCTAAAACCTTTAGGACAATGTAAAGCCACCAAAGCAAAGAAAAAATTGCTTGGGTGTCCCGATCAAAATTTGGTCAAACAGTAATGTGCGGGAGTCGATCAAAGTTTTTATTAATAAGTCAAATTCTTTTTATTTTTCAAGTTCAGTCAATACAAAAACCGGAGAAATATTCAGTTAAGCTTCCTTTTTACCGAATGCGAATTGCCGGGTCTTTCGTTTAACACCTGCCATAAGATTTTGTACAGTCTCCTTGTCCACGTTATTCGTCGCAGAACGCCATTTTGCCTTGAACTGTTTCTCGCTCACAACAGTCTCCTTCAGATTCCGCTTGACGACGGCCCAATATTGTTCGACTGGGCTGGGGTGTTGAGAGAGTTCTTATCCTTGGGCACCACTTGAACGTTGTTGGCAGCATACCACTCCATGGCCTTTTTTTCCGTAAGGACAAGATGCCAAATCCGGCCAGAAAAGAATAAAGCAATTGTGTCGCTTCAGGAGAGGCAGTAGACGTTTTTGTAGGCACTCGCTCAGATAAATTTCCTGGTTGACGGTTTCGGTCGCAATGCCTTGCTCTTCAAGCCACAGGTACAGATGACCTGCCTCAACAGATATTTCTTCGCGAACGTTGACAGTTTAATGTGCTTGAAAATATTTTCCACCTTTTCCCGTCCGCTTGCCGTATAAAATTCTTGTCCCGGAAGCTGTTTAAAGTCTGCCTTGACGTAAGTTTCATCGTCCTGTGCCACGCATTCAAACTTCGTCAGCATCGTCGTGTACAACCTTCGCGATCGTTCTTTGGTCGACGTGTTTTGTTTATCGTCGCGATTTGGAGTCACCACTATCTTGTAAGTCGACAGTCCAGTTCGTTGTTTAGCTCTACAAAAACGGTTGAAACAACAAACATTTCCGTTCACAATCACTTTACATTTCTTCTATAATTTTAATTATTTGAATAAAATGCTAAAAAACATTCAGAAAAGTGTAAATTTACATTTATAGACTTCTCTCAGTCTGAAAGAAATCAACGAATGTAAATGCGAGCCTTTTTACTATTTTCAGATTTTTTAAAATAATTAACAAAAAATTGTTTGCTTCAAATAGTTTCAAATAGTTTAGAACAATCATGATTTGTGTTGTATTGTGAAAATATCTTTGACCGAAACATCCGACCTGCCTGTTTGTTCCGATACAAAATCGTTGGTTTAAAACAACTAGTTTTTTAGTCGGAGGTAAACAAATATGCTTTTTGTTTCAGACGGGACTGTTTCTTCTCCTTGTAGCAATGGTAGGATTAGAACTTCTCTTTCAAGCACACATGATTTATTTTTTCATTGCTGTGCTCTCTCTCTCTCTCTCTCTCTCTCTCTCTCTCTCTCTTATCCTTTCCCTCATTCCCATTTTCAAGTAATTATGATTTCAATCTAAACAATGCATTAGGTCCTAAGTAACATTGGGAGACTCTCTTTTTCCAATGAGATCTATACAGGTGGCGAAGAGCAAGGTGTTTGTCGGTATTAGTAACGAAAAATAAGTAAACAATCCATGATTTCGGATAGTGACGTAAAACTCCAAAAACAACGAATAAGGACAAAGCAACTTAAATTTTTGTCCACATCATTTAAGTACACAAAAAGGCATTTTTCAGCCGAAACCTTTTAAAAACTATACCAATTACCGGAAATAAACATTCCACTTTGTGGTTTGCTGCTGTTGTAAATTGATGTTTTTGGCAATGCAAGGTAAGGAATTTCAGCGACTCGTTGAACTGTTAAAAATGATTGTGGACATCGCCAGAGGCTATTGTAGAGTTGGAGCCAGCAAATTGTTAAACAGAAGTGGGAAGAAATTCGCCAAGAGGACGACCAATACTACTGCACTTGTAATCAGTCTTGATCAAATTCATGCTCGTCATGTATGATGTATGATATGTACTATCACCCATTGTAGCACGGAAACTAAGTCCGACAGCAGTGAGCTCTCCTCGCTGTTAGACTTGATCAAGCTTTAATAACCACTGATTATCCTAATCATGCCATTGTATGAAGGGCCAAAAAGGTGTTGGGTGGATCGATAGGCAACATCACTTATACGTATCCACAGGGATATAAAGAATCTCCTTCCAACAACAAGATTTGACAATTGGTCAAAACAGCAAGCTATCTAACATGAGGATGCCCCAATGGGCGGGGAGAAGAGCCCGCCCTCTATTCACAAACTGTTAACAATGGGGAATTGGCATTTCCACTCTCCCCATCCAGAGTGCTTCAATCGGGTGCCCTGATGGTCCCTCCCAATCCCGTGAAATATTTATATAATAATGTATATATTTATGTAAATGAAAAATACTGTAATCACTCGGTATCTATTATTTATGATCTCCCTTTGGTGGATCCTGAAATGTAAGAAATGTTGTAAAGTGTTAAAGTGTAGAGTTCTGTGGTTTCACGCTTAAGAATGTTTTCGTTCGTTTTCAGCGATAGCAGCAATTTCCCAAAATTTTGATTTGAGGTATCCTAAAAAAATTTGTTAAATTATACAAAAATAACATATATACATTTTAATTTACTGTTTCCATGGTCACTATTTGCTGCTTGATGTTGATTTTATAACAGCAATACGCTTTTATTTTTGCTGGCCAAATAATTATTGCTCCTGTGTAAGGGAGTTAAATACAAATGAAAAAAACAACAAACAACAACAACAAAAACAACAAGCAATTTTTAAATCATCTAAGAGTTGAATCAATAAAACAATTTCATCAAATATAATGATATTGTGAGTTATGATACAGACACATCAGACACTATCCGAATGGCAAACAGCTCAGATTTGGAAAAAGGTCCATTTGCAAACCGGAATTGAAAAATACATTAGGTAATAAGTGCAAAAGCCTACCATAGATTCCGTCGCAGCTTCTTTTTTTCAACTAGATACTTCTAAATCATAATGATAATTGGACATATAAGACATAATAATTAGAAGTATATATAACCTATTAGGAGAAATTATTTTTAAAAAAATATGTTAAAATATATATCCCGAAAACACTAGTAATGATAAAAATGATAATGATGGCGATAAAGAAGATTGATAATGGTTATGAATAAACAATGTCCTTTATGATAATATATAGTCAAGGGATATTATCATATGAACTGAAAATTACATCTGTGCCGGCTGCTGTTTTGTTGCAATTGTAGACAAACTCCATTATGAACCAGAAAATTTAGACAATGTATGACTGCCATGAGAAAAAAAATTAATTTTAAATGTTAAATTATTTTTTAATACCTGATGACCTGGTAGACCTGAAAGATATGATAATGGAAAATTATGACATAATTTACCGGTCGCACCCCCTCACTTCGCTATTGTCGGATTGACAACCAGCGTCTCCATGTTTCAGCTGGCAGTCTGTTGTGATCATATGACTCGTGGAGGCGTGAGG
Organism: Aedes japonicus; assembly: GCA_034211315.2. Classification (NCBI taxonomy): domain Eukaryota; kingdom Metazoa; phylum Arthropoda; class Insecta; order Diptera; family Culicidae; genus Aedes; species Aedes japonicus. The sequence continues at coordinate 9,152 of JASCZW010007242.1, forward strand.
TAGGAACTTGTGAGGACCAGAGGTCGGTCGCACCCTCCCTCCAAGTTGTCAACTCACCATTTGAAGCCCATCAAATTCATGCTCGTCATATTCAAAAGCGTGGATTTTCAGGCAACCTAACATTGAGTACCTATAACTTCCATTCGGAAATCAAATCATGAATCTTGACAACAAACGTTATCAGAAGAATGAACGTTTTATCTACAAAATGCTCTGACATTTATTTATGCAAAACAGATAATGAAACTCAATACTCCACAATGAATATCAACTACCCGTTGAGATCGGCAAATGTGCAACTTATACGCGTTGCAAGTTAACATAGTTTTTAACTAATTAAGACGGAAATATGTTTATTTGAAGAAACAGTGTATTAATGTATTTAGTAAAAATTATATATTACATAGTTGATTCTCTTCAGGTGAAATCAAGCTTCCAGTAGGCTATCACCTGAAGCTCTTGGAAACGTGACCCGTTTCCATAGAGAATTCAATAACTTAAAAGCCATTACCATTTGAAAAATACACTTTCTTTCTCAAATAAAAAAGACTATACTGTGATTTTGATTATTTTTTTTCTCAAATATTGTAACTAACAATGCTTTCTTTCCTTCTTGATTTCAATTTGCTTTATTTTTCGTTTACTCAGAGACTTCTGCACAGTGCTTTCTTCTACCATGTTCACCACTTATGGCCAATATTTCTTTAATTTTTCAAAATTATCTGCTGGTTTCGTGTGTTTTCCTTACATTCTTGCCAAATTGTTCAGTGTAAATGGCTTTCACTGATCCAGGAAAATCCTTTCCCTTCGGCGAGGTATAAAACTGTGGTCTCGGCAGATTTTTATAATCTAGTTTTATGTAGTTGTCATCGTCCATGATAACAGAGCCCGATTTTTTGGTGAGCAGTTTGCCGTAAAGTTTGGTGCTTCTGCTTCCGACGAATCTTCAGGCCCATTCTCTCTGTTTCGCTGTTTCGCGAGCTGTTTCGTGAAGCTTGAAATAGTCCCTTACCTTTCTGACGATTGTAGTGTCATCAGGGCCGGGTTTTCTACCCCGTCTTGGCGTATCTACGAAAGAGCACTGTTGTTGATACTTACGCTGTGCGGTTTGAACTGCTCCGACGCTCATACCTTCTTCCTAAGACAGGTTTTGGCCGAAACAATGTGCACAATCCGTTTTCTTTGCTCAGTAGAAAGACCACGCATTTTCCACCCTCCGTGCGATTTTTTTTAAAAAAATTACAACATCAGTTTAATTTGGATGTAAACAATAGGACGCAGCTAAAACTTGGTTGAGTACTGCACGCATTTTGAATTGACGGATCATCATTGGTGTATTTATAATTATCGGAACAGTCTATACATGTATAGTAGAGCATTTTTTTCTATAAGGCGTGAGAGTACTTGTTGCAGTAATACATTCCTAATGAATGGGGCACACACTTAGAATTATATGCCGAGTCTCGGCTTTCTGAAACCGAGATTCGCACAGCCGACCTCTCGGTTTCGATCTCGGCTTTTTTATGTTAGCCGATAATCTCGGTTTGGGTCAAACTGAAAACTCATTTAATTAGCTGGGAATCTCGGCATGAGCAAACTGATTTATCGGTTAAAATTCGAAACAAACGGAAATGAGGTTAACCGAGATTTCGGTTAAGTTGAGTGTAAATATTCAAAATTTTGGATACATTTTGGAGGTGGTGCGAGCCTGAAGGCTCAAACGCAGTTTTAACGGAAGCGGAACGGTGACGGGAGCGGAAGAGCCTAATCTGAATAAACCTGCTTGTCGGATAGAAAAATGATTAGATCCAAGTTTATTCCAGTTGGACATATCAGCGTCATTTGCGACTACTGTCAAACTGGCCGTCTCTGTTCCGTTTCCGTCCACATTGCGTTTGGGACTCCTCGACGTTTATATGTTGAAATTCTTTAGTGAAATACTAAAATAACTGACAATTTTGACATAGGTAACATTATTTTATTATCATTTGACGAATTTTACGTTTTTTTAACCGTATTGTATTTTGATAACACCCACGGATCACGCAAATTGATTTGAAAGAAGGTTTTTTCGTCCTTAGGATGTGCCCGAAAATGAGTTAATAATTCACAAAGTGATTTTAATCGACTAATCGATTATTTTCCATCTGTCAAGATTAAGTAAAATTAAAAATTAATTCGCGAATTGGGAAACAGCCTTAGTTGATGCTTTGGCTAAAATACACGGTTTATTTCGTTATGCATTGTTAGCTTAAAAACTTAAAGCAAAACAGCGTATTGCTTCGGCTTTCATAAAAAAAAAATTAAGATAAATATCGCGTCAGGAATCAAAACAACTGACTCAAAAACTTGTTGGCTGTCGTGCTTAGAGCTTCGACCTTGAAACAGGATGCATAAAAGAATGAATAGAAAAGCTTGTCCGGCGGATAACATTTGACGTCGAAGACTGTAAAAGCTTTGCAAAGGATAACAAATGCGCCAAGAAGATCTTTTCCGACGGGAATCGCAATTTGCTTCCAGACAACGTAGCAGTCACCAAGTTCAAACAGCTTTTCTGCAATGATGATAAGTGGGACATCTGGCGTGGGAAGTTCTACCTCGAGCTGAAAATAAATAACAATAATATGTAATTTGATATGAATTAACACTTAAACGATATATTAAATCCAGAGATCGAAATTATCGCTCAGCTGGGTGAAAACCATGCTCTCTCTCAAACAGGTTTTCGATGAGTAGCGAACCGTTCACGTTTTCATCTCTCCTTTTTCGCCGATAATTCATTATCCTCTCGCTTGCATATGCGAAAATATCGCTCTCCACAATTCAACGAAAATTTGTTCTCATGTCACATTTTTCACTGAAAACATGCTAAGATCGCAAACGAGGAGCAAAACCCGAAAATAAGGCCAAGTTGGTGCACACTGGTACCGCCATGGACCATCATTATAGAATTATAATGTCAGAATAAAACAAGCATAAAGACGGGTGCATTTTCAGGTGTCAAAAAGTAACTGAAAAATAATTATCGGCATCTATGATTAACCGAAAAAGAAACGATTTATCAGCTACTCATGCTCTCCGAAAATTCTAAATCGCCGTTGCTTTTTCCGCGAAAACTGCTGTGAGCGTATAATAGTCTCTCGCTTTTCACATTCTCATTTGCTTCTCCAAGCGGGTGAAAAAGGACGTTTTTTTTCTCAAGTAGGCGATAATTTCGGTCTCTGATTAAATCAATTATTTAGGATGCTTTAGATCAAGCAACTACTGACAATATTTTATATGAAATTTATAGGATACCAACTCACACCAATCCATTCAACTATGCCATGCAAGGGATTGAGTATACGTGCTACTTCTTCTTTCTGGCCTTTCTCACGTGGTCGTTTGGCGCCTCGAGTTGGATTTTTCTCTCGAATCACTGCCAACGCTTTGATGATATCGTTCCTGATGTAGCGATACGTGTCGCGATATTGGTCCAATATTTTTAGCTGAATAACAGTCCACATGTCGTCAAACGAAGCCGCAGTTGGCTTCATCAGTTCGAACTCGAGGGAAATCTGATAAAATAAAAAAATTACTCCGTAAAGTACTTGGATATTAACAAATATGTTACGAATACCAACCAACTCTCCTCCAAATGCTGAAACCACAGGAAAGTCAATCAGAAATTGCAAAAATGTCTCTTCAGTGCGCTTTTGGTTGCGGTATTTCAAAGTCTGCTTCCACAAATCTTTGATTTTTGATTTGGTTTGTTCCGAGGGCACAACATATTGCAGCTCATGAAGCTTTAAAATTGTTCAAGGGTAAAACATAAAACAAATAATAAAATAGTAAAAAAGAGGTGAAAATGTTACCATATCGTCAATATTAGTTTCGGCTTGCTCGTTCTCAGTTAGTTGCAATACCGGTGCAATAGCTTGATCATCATTATTTTTTTGACGTATAACTCGGGTTTCTGACTTCTTCGCTAGTAACTCCATTCTGTAGTGTATTTTGCCGGCATGTCGTCCGTCGCCACGACCGTTTTTGTGAAACCACAATGCCTATAATGTATTTTTAACAAGGACATTAGAGTTTATATTAGTAGTATTAGTTAAAATAGCCAATTTATTGAACTACTATTTTTAGCACCACACACGCATGTAAATACTTTTTTGAAAGTTCGCCCCCCCAGTAGATCAACGTTAATTTCCTTTTGAATCAAAATGGCTATGATTATGAAATATGATTTGTATTCCGAATATATATGTATACATACCTTTTCAAGATTGAACGTGTAAGAAGTACTTGTAGAAGGCGACATTGTCGCAGCATTGATGTCCTGTATCGTCACGTTTTGAGTTTGTTCTTCCAAAGCGTTCTCCAATAGTTTTTGTATAATTTTTACCATTTTGGTAGTCAACTGAAGTCTGGTAAAATCGTTATTGTCGAGCATTGAAAATGTTTCGACATCCGTTATCTCTTCTCTGACTGTAAAATGTAAATTATAATTGATAAAAATACCTAAAATAAAATGTATAAAAGGACAATATTACATTTTCTAATAGTCTTGACAATAGTTTCGCCTAGACACATACTTAAGACTGCTACCATACGGTGTCCAAAAGGAAAACGTAGTGTGTGAGTGGATTTGATCGAACGAAAACAGATCTTCACTTGAACCAACTGTTACGTCGTACGCCTCCAAAAAACTATCATATGTCGTAGTGTCGCATATTTGCAACAGAAAATGGATCTTGCTCTCGATCACAACGATTTCTTTGATAATGCCGTATGTTGGGTAATACTCATCATTGAGGTTCTTTATGCATACCAACAAATTTGAACGGAATTCAATACCGTTTACTGTGGCTTTCTTAGGCCTGAACAAGTGTACAATAGCTTCATCCAGAAACGGCAAACTGTGACATTTTTCTCGTTGAACGATTTTACCGCCGTTGTAGGTTATTTTGTCCGTGAATGGGTTATCGAGTATATCTATGACCATTGTGAAGCATTGACGTTTGGCTAGGCTTTTACAAATATTTTTGAAATTTTTGCAAGTCGATGATTGATTTTTGTTCGGCTTGTTCTTCTGCTCGTATACCAAACAGTTATACTGCTTCATGTTGCCGCTCTTCTTGATACATTCGACATAATGGTCAAGGTGATGGTTTTTGTTGATTCGTCGTTGGAATTTACTGTAGAAGAGTTCCTCATATAGCCGTATATGTTCTTCAAGCGATGCAAGCATGTGATAAGATACTATCGTGGACATTAGTACACGAGTAATATTAATCGATGACCAATCATGCGCATATATTCGCAATCAGGGAAACCTTGGACCGAACAGAAAGGAAACGACCTGAGTAGCAAAAGGTTCTGCGAGGCAGTTTGCTTCAGCTTGTAGGCTTTAGGCTTAGCCAGCATTTCGTCCGTAAAGCTGGCTGATGGTCGATTTTTTTTGTCAATGTATCCGAAGGCGAATGAATGTATGCGTTGATTTATGAATTTTGCATTGATACCCAGTAGTTTATTCTTGTGATAGTAGCTCAATACTAACTGTACAGTGGTGGGTATCAATCCTTCTGCAATGTCGTGCATCGCGTCAAGGGCAAAATTGTGTGTGATGTGATAATGGCTAAGGTCATTCAAAGCACATCCAACAGGTTTTAACCCACATTCAGATGGGGTTATTTCGCCAGATTGGACCCTTCTCAAGTGTTCTTCGTACCAGTCCTTCGTTCGCAAAGGAAAACGCTGAAACGGATCCTCGTGAAAGGCAGGTCTCGGCACCGTGCAAATTCGGCAAAAGAAGGATGCCTGTGGTCCAAGTAATCCGAAAACATCGTGCAAAGCTAAAGTGTCACCGCAGAACATGGTCACTACTGCTCGGATAGTGAATTTTTCCGTCCCGTAAAAAACTGTTACGCCTTCCTCCAACTTTTTCAGATCACGGATGAGTGGTTTTAGGATCTTTGTGTAGCCATGCTTTTTAGCGTCTATCGAAGTACAATAGATAACCGGAAACACTGTTTTTGGGGAACTATTCCACTTACTAGGAAAGTTTTCAATTTTAAAATCGATTACGGAAACTTTATTAATTCCTGCCCTCGAACTAAGCGCATTTCCCAGTTCCACATCGTCTTGGTACAAGTTCAGACGAACTACATCAGGGAAATTGGTGAAGTACTCACTGTTCTGGTATGTTTCTCCCGACCGAAAGCTTGTATACTCCTTCACTGAAGGGTTTTCTGGCAAGATGTCTTTCATTAGATCTCTATTTTGAGGGTTCCGAAACAGAAGCTTTAATGTCTCAATAATGCTGATATACATGAAGGTCTCGTTTACCTTTACACGGCGTGCGATACCATCAACATGCCGAATGTCGTCACGCGTTTGGAGCATTTTTTCGGCAGGAACAGGAATACAAATAGCCAATTTGTTCAAAAAATTGGTTTGTTTGGAAAGTGTTGACACTTCGGAGAACAGATCGTGTACGTGGAATTGATTTAAAAAATTAACAGTTTCAGGGTCCTCCAAATCGGTATCACGATCACTCAGAAAGGTCTTTGTGTTCCCTTCGAAGTATTCGCCAAGCATTTGCACGAGGGTTTCGCAAAGTCTAATCATTTCTGCGATTTTTGTTTGCGGTAGTGACACATCTGCCGTCAACCGGCAAGTTCCCAGTGAAACGCATCTTTTAACTGCGTCAAGAGAGACAGTTTCTTCTTTTCTCTGTTCCACAACTGAAGCTTGCAATTCAGCAGGGTAAACAGAATCATCATCGAAATGTAACTTTTTGGGTACCGGCGCATCCGTATGACGGTCTAAACTGTCCAATACCGGTGAAAGTAGATGGGGGTGTCGCTTAACAATATGTCTTTTGAGGGATTTGAAATGATTATATCTTGATCGGCATTTTGGAACCGTGCAATCGTAAAACACTCTATCCGGATCAAAATGTTGATTCCGGATATGGTTGTTAAAATGCCGCTGTAGCTCTTCCACATAGCCCCCAACTTCTTCTCTACAGAAGAAACATTTTATGCTCGACTCTTGATGCTAAAATGGAACAGATAAGTAAATTAATTTGTACTTACTAAAAATATCGTGCAGTCTCACATCCTCCTGCTGCATTTTATCGAAAATTTGCTCCATTTCACTGTATATTTACCGTTCACAAACAACATTAAACTTAATCCACTTGCGAATGAAAACAATATGGCGCATGGCGGTTGACAGATAAAAAACCGAACCTCGGCTTGCGACACTGCTAAACCGATGTTTCGACATGATAGGTAGCTGAGGTCGGTTGAAGTTTTTTTTAACGTTTGTGCTCGGCTCCTAGTGTTGCCGAGAATCGGTTTAATAATGAGGTAACCCGATATTTCAGTTTCATGTGAGGCTGAGACTCGGCATCGTTAAATTTTTTGCCGAGTTATCAGTTAAATATGAAAATGCCGAGTGAATTCAGCTAAATGTTTAACCGAGCCCGTGAATAATTTTTAAGTGTGCATACCATAATTTAGCATGTTCCACTATTCCTAGCAGTTGCACATCATACATCTAAGATTACGAAATTTATGATGTTAGGCAAAGTTGTTGAAAAAATTAATCACTACGGTTTCATCTTACGCCATATTTTTGAAATTTATTTTGTGAAATGTGCTACCGACAAACGAGTCAAACTCTCAATAAACGAGGCTGCCCATCCGTGCTACCAGCCCTATTTAAAAGGAAGGGACTCGTGAACTGTGAGTATTGGCAGGATCTTGACTTAATGGTCAATTGTTATTGTACCGTAATGATTTCGGATTCAATGTTTAGGATCAACCATTTGTAGCAAACCATAATACAAACTATCGTGATATCGTGGAGAAAAAAAAGGTTTTCGAGCATTCCGAAAATCTACACTTTTAAGATTTGATCCTAGTTTGACCATAACGAAAAAATATTATCAATTTGCGATCCTGCCAGGAGTCGAACCTGGAATCTTCTGATCCGTAGTCAGACGCGTTATCCATTGCGCCACAGGACCCCGTTGAATAAGGTTAATGTAGAACAATTCTTGAAATCTCACGTTATGTATATAATCTTTAAATACCTAATTCAACGGATTCATTATCTCTATCTTAACCCAACGATCGATTACCTCAACTACTTCTCCATGCAACATTATTCGATGTTCATCGTTGTTTATTTTCTATCCCAATAGACTGGCATCTAAATAACAAATCGTTTCAAACTAAGAAACCCACACATGCGCTCTGCAACAACAACAAAAACAACTCACTGCACAAGCGCAGCTTGGTTCGAACCCTCACGGCGAGATTTCCCTGCCTGACTTCTGGCCAAAGTAGGTAGCACATAGCGCTCGGCGTCTGCGCGCTCACACAGCCGACTGCCACTCGCTCGACGCAGAGCAAAAACGATGACGATGGCCCCACATTACCCGTGAAGCCTTCGCTCGTCATCGGTGCGATGCGAGTGTGTGAAATTATTTTTGAAATGTTGCTAAACACACTTTTCCATTCCATGATGGTTTGGTTTCACATTTGGTTAGTGGTTTGGATGGTGCGCGCCGGCGGTGTTCACTGTTGCGCGTGAAATGCTCTATCTTAATGCGCTGGTGGAATATTGATCACCCCTACAGCTGGGGCTCATTAACCGCCCTGTGTATAGGAAGTCTCGACTTGGTCGGCGTCGCATCTTCGCAAGCTACACCGATCGGTATTGGTGCGAAGAATATTGTTTTGAATTCCTATGGTGAGGAGTTCCGCGTCAAACAGTGCAACGATCTGATGCGGCCTCGTTTGATTGGGCATCATTCTAGAATCGCATTTCAAATAATATTAACAACGTGGAACTCTTCTTTTTGCTTAACTATTATTCTCTCTGTTTTCAAGGGGGCTTTAGAGTTTTTTTAGTTAGGTTTTTTGACTCTCTTTAATTTTGATTTCTCGAGTACGGTAGAATATAATAGGTCCAGCTTTTTTATAATCTCAAAACTTGCATTTACTTCAGAATTCCCATATGAGCGACATCTCCTAGATCATTGACGTTGCCAGAGATTGAAGATTGTGTGTGCATACGAAAGTCAAAAGTATGTCTATATGTCAAAGATATCGTTGCCATTTTTCACTTTAATATTTTTAAAAACACTATTTAAAAAACTTTTTTGAGCGTATTATAAGGAACGTTTGTGATTGGGAAACCATGAGAATTTTAAATTAACACTTCAATTGATCACTTTTAAAAATATATAAAATAAAACATTGAAACACTCTTTTCCAAATTATCACTAGTAAACGCGAGCAAATTCCTTTAAATTCTACTAGAGAAAGCTTAACTTTTGACAACTAGGCCTATTTTGTCTGCGACTTACAGACTTCTTCAGTGTCGAGTGCTCGACTTGAAGGGAACATCACAGTAGGTGTAATATTTTTAGTAGGTTTGTTGGTACCTCGATATATGAGGTGTGGGAAGGTATTAAGTGTTTATGCTTTTGTTTGAGGTAGGTTATTAATTCCTGTTTCGTTTGAGGATAGTCAAATTGGTCAGCCACGAATATCCGTTTCCTTGATCCTTGTAAAGCTTTTTTTTTTGGAATTTTGCTTGTGGGTTTCCAAGTTTACAAGGGTTTGTGATATGTCTTAAATTTGTAAGTTATTTAAGTTAAAAAATGTTCTTCGTTGAATGAATATGTTCAGCTACTTTTGATTTAAAATGCTGTATGATCCCTTTGTCAATGTCTTTGTTTGCTTTAGTGACTTCTGCCATATGCTCTTGGAAACGAATATTGAGATTACGTTTAGTATGTCCAATTTAAATTTGGACATGGTCACAAGTTATTTTGTAGACCCCGGATTTATTTGGACTGTTAATGAGGTGTTTAGCAGAACCTAAGTTTGGGTTGCGTTTCTGTTATAATGTGGTGAGTGTTTGTTTGTATGTTGTTTGTGTTTTTTGTTGATTACGTTTTGTATTAGTTTTCGGGAGTAACCATTCAAGTGTGCTGTGTCAAAAATGTATCCGAGTTCTTTAGTTATGCCGTTTGGACTAAGTGGAAATGACTGTTTTCTGTGTATCATGTGATTAAATTATACTATTTTGGTACGAGCAAGTCCAAGAATGGTAATTTATTGTCATTTTCAATTTTATAATTAAATTCAAAAATTTTATGTGCATTGTTTAATGTTTTTAGGGTGAGAGGTAAGAAATCTTTATTAAAAAAGCAAAACACATCATCAACGTATCTACAACGGTAGGTAATTGACTTGTATCTTGTAATTGTTTTTCGAAATTTGCCATGAAAATTTCGCTTAGAAAAAGGGAAAGGGGTTTACCCATTGGAGCGCCTTTTAATCGTTTATAATGTTCGTTTCTGAAAGAAAAGCCATTTTCTTTCATGAAAAAATGGGTAAGTTTTATGTATGAACGTACTTCTTTCTTCCATGCCATGTCGTAATTTTGAAAGAGTTTCCGCTCTATCACGAGGTTATTAGTGATTATTAGCAGTTTTGAAGATGTAACATTCGGATGGGCTCTTTCCATAGCGTTATTCGGTTAAACAAATTTATTTTGTTGCAACTGGATAAATAGATCTGGTTAAAGGCGTTGTCAGAGGCTGTAATCGCTCAATGAAGTATCGTAATGCAGTTAAGTTCTGATACCACGTTAGGCTTTAAATGCTAGGACAAGAATTTGTTGCCATGTCCCTAACATCAGAGGGAAAACATATGTTCAGATATTCTTCTTTATTACAGACCGAGTAATGGCGCTACAAGCTTAAGCCATGTGGAGCTAGAACTAAAGTCATAACAGTTTGCGGAAAACAGGAGCATCACTTAACTTTATTGTACTATATGCTTCAAACGACCACTTTTACATAAATTTTTGTTCTGTAAACAAATAGAATATTCGGTTTAACTATTCATTTCCTTCTTCCTTTGATATCTACCAATATCTAGATACCAAGTTCCCCTTTTCGCTAACGGTTACATGTGCATGGTAAGGTGAGTGATCAAGAAGTCTCTCCGTGGAGATTATTGTGTGAAGGAACCCTGCAGTAACTATTTTTGAAAGATCTGAATGAAAGCTGAATGATCATTAATGTTATCGTAGAACCAAATCATATATTAAGGCAAGGTCCATTAAGTACGTCACGCAGTAAGAGGGATGGGAGGTTTGGGAAAACGTGACGATCCATACAAAAAAAAATTGAAGGTCCATACAAAAAACGTGAGAAGAGGGGGGCGGGGTAATAAAAAGTCATTTTTGCGTGACGTAATTAATGGACGTTCCCTAACCATACCGTGGATTATATTGATGATGATAGTTATTATTTCGTAAGTTCAAAAAATACAACAAACAATTGCCTTGAATGGCTTGTTCTTTTGGACAAATTTCTTCTTTTCTGTACCGGTTTTAAAATTTTAAACTTTTCAAAAATGAGAACAAGGTTCAAAAATAAGTGCAAGGTTTTCGAACGCAAACAACTTTTGTTTGACTTAATAGAATGACTTCATTGATGCTCCATTGGACCAGAAAAACTTACAAATTTGTTGCATTGAAATTTGAATAAAGTTCTTGGGTAGGTCCATTACTTAATCACGCATTAAGGAGAGAGGGGGAGTTTGGGTAAACGTGACAATCCATGCAAAAAAATTCAAAGGTCTATGCAAAAACCATGACAAGAGGGAGAAGGGGGAGGGGATTATACGAAGTCACTTTTTGCGTAACATAATTAATGGACGTTTCCCTATTGAAATAAGTACACACAACCAAAATTCCATGTAAATTTCTGTTTTCCGAGAATGACACATGCAAGTGTCCTTTAAAACATTAGAATGAGTTGAAAGAGATGTAAAAATAAATTCAAACAAACGAATCTTTCGTCGAATTGCGTATGTGTCAGTCTCAGGAGATATAATTTTACACGAAATTTTTCCATACGTTCCCCGACTTTTTCAAACATGAATTACGTCTCGTGTAAAATTCATAATTTCTTAGTGTGTAGTTAAATTTTTTACTTAAAAATTTCATAATTTTGCTGCCATAAAAAATTGGCATAAACTCATGGGAAATATCATGTTAATTGACGCCAGATATCGATTAATATTACAGACCATCATGGTCCTCCGTGAACCTCGCAGTTATTTCCCTGATATAACCCACCTCTTTTTTTTTACAAACATATTTTTTGTGCCGTTTTACTTTCCATCGATTTCATCGATCTCTGTTGATTGAAAGTTTTCTTGTAGTGAATGGTAGAATAAAGAAATCATTCTACACAAAATTTTGCTTCGCAAAACGACGGCGGACTCGCTCCACTTTTCGGACTACCGTACGTCATGCGGGCACGTATACAAGGAGAAAAACGAAAATGCAGAATCTATCTGCGTTCGGAGTGCCATCTGTATCTGGGATAGTGAACCCACCGATTGGCGATATTTATCATATTGAGTATTTGAAGCTGAATTCGGCGATATGGCGGCTAAAGAAGATTACATCGAGTGTATGAGCTTCTGGAATAATGTTGTCCACGTGACAAGTGCACGAAATTGATGAAGTTTGCCCGTTTGAAGAGCATGGTATCCTCTCTCGGCTGTGTGATGTCTGCGGGGCTCGAAAATCAGCTGTCCGGATTATCCGAGTTAAAGGCCGAGATTTTACAACAAGCAGGTTGCAGATGTCATTTCCCAAAATAACAATCAAGTTGTTCAACTCGCCAATATTGTAAACGTTTTCACTCCTGGACGTACACCAAATAGAGAGCGTCCTTTCGAACGTCATCGGGAAGATTCTTAGGCCTCTAATCTGGTTGAAATCACCTACCGAACATTTAGCTCGTTCAAAATCGGACGATACTCTTTGTGGACACCCAGGACGCACCGTAGAAAGCAATATGAGAGTCTCCAGGTATTTTAACTTAGTTGAGCCTTAGTTAAGATGTGGATTGGGGCTTTCTACTTGCTGCATCAGGCAAGTACAAACATAAACGTTAATTTTCGCTGTCTGATGCTGTTCAAAATTCCAGTACCTCCACTTCCTTGTCCCCATCTGCATGTTGGCATGCCGGAATCACCGCTTCTATCTTGTACGTAACTATAGTTCCGCCGTCTACCATCCCTAATGGTTCCGAACCTGTAACCTGTTGTATTGAAGCTACCAGAAATTAGGGAGGAAAAAATCTGTTCAGCCTAATTCGTCCGTCTGCCGTACACAGGACCTCATCATTTTCTACCAGAACGTCAGTGGAATAAATTTTAATGTCCATGAATACCGATTACCTATCGGTGCTCGTTGCTATGATGTGATTGTCCTGATCTCTATTGTTGAAAACTCGGCTTCACCGGATGAGTGCTATGTGACTTCAACTTGGGCGGTATTTCGTGGAAATCGTGTCACAGCGGCTTTCTCCATGTTGGCTGCGAACGATCCATGCTTTATCCAGAGGAATCCGAGCTATGTTAATGGTACTAATAGAGTCGAATCTGTTCAACGCAGGTTGTTACGCTTCGCTTTGCGAAGGTTGCCTTTAAAAAAATCTATTCTGTATGCCGAGTTACGAGAGTTGTTGTCGATTGATCGATCTTGCACCGCTTCGGTTTCGTCGTGACACATCCAGAGCCCACTTTGTGGCAGAGATTTTACAAGGCCGAATCGATTGCAGCGCTATTCTGGCGTGGAGAATATATAAACGCTCAAACACGGGTATTGCGCAATAGCGTAATGCTGAGGATGCCAATTCGACGAAACAATTATATGATGAACTGTGCGATCGGAGGACCATAATCATCGGAATCGAAATATTTGTACAAATATCTGATCAAATAACAAAATGGCCGGGTCTCATCGTTTCATCATTTGGCGTGGAACGACTTACACTAGTAATACACGTTTCTCCTCTAACTGGACGCAATGGTGTTGACGACTGTAGTGTAAGCCATTGCTTAATCTATTCAAATTTGCCCTAATTCAGCCCGGGTTAGTCATTCTGTTTTATGCTCATGTGAAAAGAACGAAAACATGATTTGAAAATGCCTTCATTGTTTCCTCGTGGCCCGTTTTTCTCCTTTTTCAGTTTTCTTCCGAACGAGCTTCGCATTTGCGGGACCATGAATGCATTGAATCAGTGAGAGCTGATGAGACTTTCTTTGTTTGTTTATTTTGGGCAATTGCCGTTTCCACTTATACGGGAAAAACGCTGCCTTGCTGACATGTGACTGCCTGCTAGAGAGAAGGTGGTGACTCAATTTGTTTCTTCCCTATCCCGTGTACCTTTCCGCTCAGACTCAACTAGCTGCTAATAGGCAGCTCCTTGGAGAGAGAGATATACATTCAAAGATACAGATATGCGTTGCTAGCGGCCTCAGCTGCATTCAATTGGTTGCTCGTATGACTAATCTGTTGTCTCCGTGCGGTGCATTACGAATGGTATGAATGGTGACGTACTGCCGTTGTTTACCAAAATTGACTATGTACTTTGCAAGGAAGAACATGGATGGATATTCCAAATGTCTAAATAAAATCTTACTCTTCAAAAATGTCAGAATACTGAAAATTATCAAATTAACAGAATGAACTTTTGAACAAACTTTAAAATCTCAATCTAATTTAGTTACTTATCCTTTGAACCTTATCAATCCAATCCAGCACGTCTATCGTTGTCAGAAGAAACACTTAGAAATAATGAATTTACACAAGACGTAACTCATGTTTGTAAAAAGTCGCCATATATTCGTTGACGCGAGCGAATCTGCGTATTACGCAACTGCGTACTTTCGGACGTTGAACTCGAAATGTATAAGGTCGCGGTTTAAGAATCACATCCTAATTAATTGAAAATAAAATCCCGCACTTGTCGTCAAGACGAAGGCGCTATGGAGTGATTAAACCACCGAAATTTGGCAATTAAAAAAATATAACTTTGCTGAAGATGACATCTCTCTAGAACTACATATGGTTGAAATAATGATAATGACAAAAGACAACATATTACATACAGAAAAACTACGCTTAAGGCTGCAACTCTCTCAAGCTTCATTTGACAAACATAGACTACAGCTCCATCTCTGCCGAAAGATCTGGAACTAATATGATAAAGTCAAATGTCGTAATAAGAAACTTAGCCAAAGATGGCAATTCTCTAGAGCTTCATTTTGCAGAGATAGACTCTGCCGCAATCTTTAAGGCAAAATCTGGAACTAATACGATAAACTCACAAGACGACAAAGTACAAACTGAGAAACTATGCCGAAGACGACAACTCTCTAGAGCAACAAAATCTGGAACTAATATGATAATGTCAAAAGACGAAAAGTGACGTACTGAGTAACTTTGTTGAAGATGGCAACTGGAATATTTTGTATGCAATTCTGTTCACACATCGAAATGGCCATTGTTACAGGACTAGGTTTTACTACCACATATGGCTTTTTGAGGCCAAAACCATTTGAATGGGGTATAACTGTTGTATCCTGGATGAAATATCATAATTTCTAGTTGAATTCTGGTTAAATTTTGACCCTAATTTCTAATGTGTCGGTTTTGACGTAGGACTACATCTTTGTTTTCTACAACTAAACAAAAATCGCATTACGACCGTCACCAAAAAAGGTTAGGTTTTGAACATTAATATTTCAGTCATTTCTCAAAATAAAAAAACATAAAACAAATTCTGCACCAATCGTTCAAAAATATTTTTACGCATCAACTTCAATAGAGAATAATGTTGATTTCAGGCCACAAACTATTGAAAAATTCATCAATGTTAAACCTTGTCTTAAAAAGGACGTTAACCCCTTCCGGCCTAAGAGATCATATATGACTCCAAAAGCTGTATAAAATCACAGACTGAATAAAAGTGTACACTGTTTTTGGCAAATTTTAACTACATCAATTCTTCTTTTTGAAAAATATAAAAAAAAACAAACGAGTTTACGGCCTACTTGACTAGAGCATCTTGAATAAGAAGAAGTTCAGAGAGGAAAAAGAAATGCCATATTAATAGTTTAAAGCGTTGTTTTAGCGTACGTTACATATGCATAGGTATTATCAAATTTTTGGTGATAAACGTTAAATATTTATGTATCTTTTCGGGGTGTTCTAGGCTATCCAAAATGTACTTGAATTCAGAACTTCAGATCTAGAGTTGTAACAGTAGCTTTAATGGCTATATAAGATTATGATAGGTATTCAAACATAATGAATGAACCTTTTTGGAAGGTCAACAGTCATTAATTTTGTGATATCCTAGGTCATCAGAACAATCTTTGTTTTCAGAACATAAGATTTACAGTTGTCGCCGCAGTAGCCTTTTGGACTAAATAAGATTATGATATGTATTGAAAAATGTTGAATTGACATTTCAACAGTCATTATTTGATAACATTGTGATGATATAGGTAATCAAAACTGCCCTGGAGTCTAGAACATAAGATCCACAGTTGTAACTATAGCTTTTTGGGCTATATAAGAATACATGTCCAATGAATCTTTTGGCAGATCAACCATCAATATTCTATAACTTTCTGATCTTTCAGGTTATCCAAACTGTCATGGCGTTCAAAATTTAAGATTAACAGTTGTAACAGTAATTTGTAGCCAATACAAAGTTACAATAAATACTCAAACTAATCAAATGGCTATTCTTAAATGTCAACAAACATTACAAAGCAATTTGAAATGTTCTGGGTCTTCCAAACTATCCTCGAAATCTGATAATATGACCTACAGTTGCAACAAAAGCTTTCTGGGCTATGCAGAGCTACGCTGTGTATTGAAACATATTCATTGAATAACTTGGAACACCAACAGACAGTATGAGATAATCTTCTAGGTTATCCAAATTTTCATTGCATTCATAACTGAAAATCTACAGCTGTGACTATAGCTTTCTGGACAAAACAAAGTTATAATATGTGTTTGACCAATTTAAGTGAGTCTTCTGAAAGGAAAACAGATGTCTAATAAAACTTGGGATGTTCTAGGTCATCAAAACTGCCTTTGAGTTTAGAAGTTAGGATCTACAGTCGTTACAGTAGCTTTATAATCTATGAAAGGTGGCGAAAAGCTTTCAAAAACATTTATTGAATCTTCTGTAAGGTCATTATCAGAGTATCTTGAGATGTTCATGTTTACAATAACTGACTTGAGTTCAGAGTTTAAGTTGAACAGTAGAAGCCGTAGCCTCTTGGGTTATTCAAAACTACGATAGCTATTCAAACATATTCAATGAATATTCTGAAACGTCCACAGACATCATAATCTTGTCAGTTTTAAGTCATTAAAACATAAGGTCTACAATTGTCATAGTAGCTTTATGAGCTATACAAAATCATGTTAGAGAAGATTATCTAATAATGTATATTGTAGAAGACCATTCATTGGCATGCATTGAATATGTTTGAATATATATCATAACATTGTAAAGCGGATAGAGCTACTGTTACAACTGTAGATCTTAAGTTCTGAACTCCAGGACAGTTTGGATGACCTTGCACATCCCAAAGAAATATATCCTATTCTTTTCAATCATTTCCTTGTTATTGAGGACAAATTTAATCAGATCCAAATTACTTGGAAAATTTTCGGCTTAAAAGGGCTAATTCAAAGAATATTACATTGTACCAACCATTGTACAACAATCCAACGGCGTTTATGAAGAGCAAGCTCCGGTATTAAAGGAAGGTCTTTTGATGGAATTTCGATGATCATGTTGCATTTTTTCTGGTACAATCTTTAACTAATGTTAACTACATAGAAAGGTCAACTCTACTGTGTCGAATGTTGTTTCCAAGATGGGCATATCGCGGCATATCCCACCAGTATCACATCTTATGTTAGTGCCTTGATATAAACACCCAACGACGTGGCAGCGAAATTGATGAGCAGAATATATGATACTCCTACAACTTCAAATTCTTTGTCTCATATGCAGGTTTATGAGATAAGCCCTTTCATAGTCGACACGGTCACAATTTGACTTATGAGAGGGAATCAAGGAAGTAATAAGTGATGTACATAAATTGATAACTTACAACTAGAATAGATATTCAATCGCTAAGACATCCCATACGTGTGAGCATACAAATTCTATAGACACTAAACCTGTGCAACAAATCCAAAATATTGTCTCATTTACAACACATAAGGAAGCTTGAGAAAAAAAGCTCCCCTAAAGGTAAGATAACAATTATTGCACACTTCTAACAACCCAAGTAACATTGCCAAAATCATCCGGCTTTATTAGGTTTTATTATAGTTTTATGAAAGCCACTAGACATTAATTTGATTTTATTATGGCACCAAGAGGTCAAGTCTATGAGAACCCATCACAGCTTGTTTACAACGATCTTAAAACTTTGTATTCTCAAATTCCTTTTACTCCTATCAAAGGTTTCATTTCGACTTTATGAACTCATAAAATGGTTTTTTTTTTAATTCCGTTTTAGGACTCATTCATATTATCTTATTATGGTCAGTTGAAACATTTTAAAACTAATTTACCTCCAGTAAATGCAGTAAACGGCAAATTTTCACTGATAGTTTTAAAAAGGGCTTTAATCATGACCATATAGTTTTATAGTAGTCATTGCGAAGATAAATTTACTGTTTGGCAAAACTGAGATTTTTCTCAATCGCTTTTTTGAAATATTTGAAATGTGTAAAAATAAATGTATCAAAATTGAAATGTAATGCAAATGAACTGAAGATTGGAGGCCAATTTTGGCATTCTTTAAGGTAACTTAATTGAATTCCATCAACTTTCAGGAAATTCATGACTAATTTATCGAATTTATTTGGTTTAGTTTAGTTACTGCCGTTGTAAACAAGCATAATTTCCGGGACGCATTAATTTTCACCATACAAGTAAACACGCATGTGATATAACGCATGATACGCTGTCAAAAAACCCCAATTTGTTTTGGATATTTTTCTATCAAACAAAATATACCGCAACACTAAAACTTTTTTTCTTAGATATTATTTATTATTTATTATTTCTCGATAAATTAGAAGAGCAGATAATCAAACAGAGCAGAACCAAACATATCAACACCGATATCACAATGAAGTTTGACAGCTGTGGCCATTTGCCGATTGCTGGTTTCCATGGCAAGCGATGGGTTTTATGAAGGTTCTCAAGTGGTCATAGCATCTTTCACTCGAACATTTTCGTAATATTTATGGTCTTGTAAAGGTATTATGCATTTGTTTTCATAACCGTCTATAGAGTGAGCCACTTTGTGAAAATTTCGGCTTTAAAGAGATAAAGGAGTATTTTGTAGATAAAACAATTTTGGATGTAGTTTTATCAAAAAAGCCGGGAGGAGTGCTATACGGCTGGAATAAGACAAAAATTGTTACTTGGGAAGTTTACACTACTGCGTGAAAAATTATCTTCAAATTGATTTGTTTGCTTAATTGAATATTCAAATTTAGAGGTCTTAAATGTAATTAAGTACTTGATACCCATTAGTAGTAGAACATGATACTGAAGAAGTCTGCACATTGTTGACAAAATACGCGTATCTGTCAAGATAGGCAATAAAGATACTTGGAATTAAATGAAAATTACTAATCTTTCTTCATCCACCAACAGCTTAGAGCATTTCTTCCAAAAGTTAACCAGTTCTAAAAACTAAACTCTATTCAATAACAGATTTCAGAAGTTTTGGATCATTTATGGATCATGATTGTTCAACAATAGCGCAATTGAATTTCAGGGCCAAAAACGCATAAAGGAGTTCTATAGAAATGGAGTTTTATAAACTCCAGATCATGTTCAGCCAAAATATCTCAAACCAGTACATTAGGGGAAGTCTACCTCGAGCCCGAAGGGAATCACAAAGCTCAGAGCTGATTCCACGGTGCCTTCATAATTGAAAATATAATATGATAAGATTCCAAACCTTACATTCTAAATAAATTCTGAGAACGTTTCCTACCTTTCGAAATTTTCCATCCTCATAAACACACGACGAATACCAGCTAAGCAACAATTGACAAACTACCCTGGATGTTATGCTAAAAAGGCACGCTTCAGCTTGCACGCGCTTCGGAAGCCAACGAGTATTCATTCCACCACCGTCACATCAAGTAGGTTTCCAGTGTAACCCACAGTACCGAGCCACCCCCCTCACCCCCTTCCATACGATCCCTCCCTCGCCGAACAACCGGGGCTGACCGGCTGCGCTGTTTGTGCAAAAAACGTGAACCTTTTCATCGACTGCACGTGAGACGTGACAAATCCACTTGGCCGAACTGTTCAGCTCGCTCGTGCAAATCACACAACAGCCCCGAAGCGCCCGAAACCAATCTTCCTTCCTAAACCTACTCATCAAAGTTGCTCTTGCTCAAACTCAGCCGCCCGGCCGGGTCCACGGCGGGTCCAGGAACTGAATGGTGGCAAAAAATTTCCTAAGCTCGATTGTTGATCTGATAATGCAAGTTCTGATTGCCCCGAGAGGGTGCCGTGCGGGTGGAGGATGGTCGGCGTCTAACGGTGTGTCGGAAGCAGCAACGGTTGCTGCGCAGCTGGTCTGCGAGAGGGATTGCGAATGGCGCGGGGTGGTGGGGAGGGAGGGGAGCTTGTTTGTTGTTTTCTTCGAACTCGCGTGAGCGTTGGTGTAGGTTCCGTCCTACCTTCCTACCACTCTAGCTAGCTGCATAAGAGGTGGTTTGCTGAGAAGCGAATGCTGGCCATAGGAATTGCCGCTGGAAATGCCTCGAACATCAAAAACACATCCGGAAGCCGAGCGCGCTGAGCCCTGACCGCACACGAACGGGGAGCTGCAGTTTGCGGAGACTCGAGACCAGACGAGACGAGACGAGACGAGACGGGACAGAATGAATGGTGGACGAAGGTATGCTCTTTTGTGCGCTTAGAGGAACCTAACTTGGGCTTGTATATTGCGAGTGAGCTGCTGACGCGGCTGAGTCTATTCAGGGTCACATAGCTAAGAGGCTGCTCGGGCGCCGATTTGCGCCGCCATAAGTGAGCTGTTACGTCAGGTCTGTTGTTGTTGTTCATAGTTAATAGTTTTCAGTCGAAGATGCTTTAAATTCACTGCGTGTACCTGATTGATGATGATTTATTTATTTCTTTAAAATACATTGATGAAGTAAATCAAACTAGTTTTGATTTCTGATTACAAAGGGAAGGTGCTTTCTTAGTCATTTTGGCTTTTGACGCATGCATTTTCGGAGTAGAATCTTCGGATAAAACAGAGACTTAGATGAGATGTTGGGATGATACTGGTTATGATTATTTTTATTTACATATATATTTACTTAATATTTGATAAAGAATATATTTATATATGTGTTTATTTATTAATTCAATTTAGTATACATATTTATTGTTGTGTTTATTTACTTCTGTAATCATTAATAATTTTTGTAGTTCGTATATTAAATTATTTATATATTTAATTATTTATTAACTGTATTATTTATCGGTTAATTTACCTTATATACAGTTTTTATGCAAACACAACTTCATTAATCTATTTATTTATTCTTTCTGAAACAAATCATTAAGAGGTGTTTGTTGAATTGTTACTTGTTAACTCATTTCTAAGTTAATTAATACGATAATAAAAAAAATAATTCATCATCTATGGTTTAATTTCATTATAGATGCAATTATTTATAAACTTTTTGACGTAATCTTTTATGTATTATTGAACTAATTGATTGATAGATTTATTTATTCATTTGTTAACATTAATTTCATTTTTAATAAATTTAATCATTTCCAATACACTTATTTGATCAAAATATATATTTTATCAATTCATTGACATAAAAAATAAATTATAGATATATTCATACTTTTTTTATTCATTTGTATCAAAATTTATAAGTGAATTTATTTATTCATTCATTTATTTACTTTTTTAAATATAATTATAATTTGTATTCCCAATATCAATCCAAAAAATTTGTACATTCTTATTTTGATGATGTTTTCATAACTGCATTATTCGATATATTAATTTACTTTTTGATATATTAAACGATTTTCTTGTTAAAAATACAATTAAATGCTTGTTGGATTGGATAATAATCTCTATATATTTTGAAACTAGAAATATATATTTTGAATTATTGCATTATGCGTTATTAATTTAATTATTTATGTATATATTTATCAATTTTCATTTTCTTAATAATTCATAAATAAATTAAAAACGTGTATTTGTTCATTTACCTTTTTATTAAATCATCTATGTTTATATTTATTTTTCTATTTATTGATGCATTTATATGTGTATCCATTTATTTATGAATTTATTTATCTAACTAGAAATGAGAAGAAAAATTCGTATGTTCCATTTAATTCCAACTACTTTTGCTTATCTTGACAGATACGCGTATTTCGTCTACAATGTGCAGACTTCTTCAGTGTCGAGACCAGTCGAGTTATTAGTACACGACACTGAAAAAGTCTGCACATATGTCATGACGAAATACGCGTATCTGTCAATAATAAGCAAGAGATTAGTTGGAATTAAATAAAAATTATAATTTTTCTTCTCATATCTAGTTACAGTTCACATTCCACTACACGGAAAATAATTTGTTCTTCTAAACGAAAAAAATAAGTCATGTTGTGTTTTCGTGTTTTGAATATACACCATGAGCAATATTTATGATATCTTAAGCTTTCCCGCCGCAATGTAATCTTGAATAATTCGGGTTGAAACCTTGTGCTGAATTCCTGATACTGAAAGCTTTGTTCATGAATTTGGTAAATCTACTATTTCAATTCTGAATGTAAACAGAAAACTATATCCAACGTAAGATTCAAACCAAGTGTGGTTGCGAAGAGCTGTAATAGTACCTGGTGGCTGTACTTACTACGCTATAGTTATTCTTGATAAGAGTCTAGACTAATGAAGCTGATTACACAACTCTATATTCCTAAGTTCATGACTCGCATCTTCCATTTCAAAAAAGAAATCATGAATAAGAGTCATGAATTCATAACATAAGATGAGAGTTCGTTTCATGTGTTTTCATTCCTGAAAACAGAAACAGATTTTTTTTCGTTGTAAACAGCTCCAAATCTCTAGGGTTCATTTACTAATTATTTGATTAGGAAATTATTTGTTAATGTGTTTAGTTGTTAATGATTTTTTTACACATATGTTTATTTATTTACTTCTTTATTGTTGATTTATTTACTTCTTGATTCATTTATTTACTTTTGAATTGATTAATAATTTTTGTAGTTTATATCTGAAATGGTCTGTTTATTCATTTATTTAATTATTTATTTAGTGTATTATTTATTTTTATATAATTCACCTATCATACATGTTTTATGTAAACACAAGTTAATCAATTTATTTATTTATTCTTTCTGAAATAAATTATTTAAATGTGTTTGTTTAAATGGTTCTCGGTTATTTTTTAACTCATTTCTCAGTTAATGTGAAAAGAAATTAATTGATTAATTATGAATTGATTAATTTCATTATTGGTGCAATTATTTATAAAGTAATTGACGTAATCATGTAGTATCATGCATTTATTAATGAATAAATTCATTGACATAGTTTTAAATGAAAAAGATTTTATATTTTGAAATGTTTTCATTTTGATATTACGACATATAATTTATTTATGAATATATTTGTTGATATAATCAACGATTTTCTTATTAAAAATATAACTAAATGCTTTTTGGATCACAATAATCATCGCTTTATATTTTGGTGAATTCAAACATGCGTTTTTTAATTTAATTATTAATGTGTTTATTCGTCAGTATATTTTCTTGTTTTTTCATTAGTTCATTAATACATATATCTATTTATGTATCTTTTTATTTAATCATCTATGTTTTCATATACTTTTCTATCGATTCATGAATTTATTTGTGTATACATTTATTTATTTATTTTGTAATCTTCTTAATACATGATAAATTTATTTTTCATTTATTATATATATTTTTTGGTTCATTTGTTTATTTATTTCGTTATATATGTAATTATTTATTTATTTTCCCCTTTATATATTCATTGATTTATTTTGTTATTTATTTATTCATTTATTTATTTATTCATTTATTTATTTATTCATGAATTTATTTATTCATCCATTAATTTATTTATTTACTTATTCTTTTATTCATTGATTTATTTGTTTATTTTGTATTTGAATCATTTGAATATTGATTTATTTTTCTATTCATTCAATTATTTATTTATTTATTCGTGTATTTATTCATATATTTATTTGTTACACAATTAAAGGGTGTATTCGATAAAAATGGCACACACATATACTCATCAAAATTAAACTGATTATCGGATTTTCTTGAAATTTTCAGGGAATGAAGAACTACTAATGAGTTTTGATTTACAACATTTGTTTTATTCAATTTCGTCTCCCATCCCCAATGCCCGCACCTTCCTTTTCACTCCACCCATCAAATTTTGTACAACCGATTTTCCCAGTGTTTTTGTTGTTTTTACCCAAATTTTCTTCAATTCTAGCTCTGTTTTTATAGTTTTGGGATGTTTGCGAAGTTCCGTTTTCATAATTGCCCAGAATTTTTCAATTGGACGAAGTTCCGGTGAATTTGGTGGGTTCATATCCTTTGGAACAAAATTTAATCCGTTGGCTCGGTACCACTCAAATACGTTTCGAGCGTAGTGGCAGGATGCTAGATCAGGCCAAAACAGAGTTGATCCTTTGTGCTTCTTAATGAATGGCAAGAGACGCTTCTTAAGGCACTCTTCCGTGTAAATCGCACCGTTTATTGTTCCGGAAGTGATGAAGGGAGCTCTTATTTCACCACATCCGCAAATCGCCTGCCAGATTAGAAACTTCTTTGCAAATTTCGATAGTTTCTTCTTTCGAACATCCTCCGGAACATCGAACTTCGACTTGGCAACGAAATATTCTTGCCCAGGAAGTTGACGAAAGTCGGCCTTGACGTATGTTTCGTCATCCATCACGATGCAACCGGATTTGGTGAGCAGCTTCGTGTAAAGTTTCCGGGCGCGGGTTTTCGTAGTGATGTTTTGTTTTTCATTCCGGTTTGGGGCTTTTTGCACTTAGTAAACATGTAACCCAGCACGCTTCATGGTTTTCTGCACAAAACCGACTGACACCTTAGACTTTCTAGCGACATCTCGAATTGACATGTTTGGACGGTTCTTGAATTGTTGTACGACTTTCCTGGCCATTTTACTGTCCATTGGACCACTTTTACGACCATTCCCTTCCTTCCTTTGGACACTCAGATGCTCCTTGAAGGTTCTTATTACACGAGACACAGTCGTATTTGCAATTCCAAGCCTTTTAGCAATCCACCGGTGGGACGCCCCTGGATTTTGATTGTGAGTGCACAAAATTTTCTCACGAAAAATTTCTTGTTTCGACGACATGACTGGAACTACTGAATGTATAACTATGAAACTTGGCAGATGTAAATAATACACTATGGATAAGATCTACTCAAATTTCTAGGTTTTTTACTCATACGATTCAAAAGTTACAGAAGATTTTCTGTGTGCCATTTTTATCGAATACACCCTTTAACTCACGTATGAATTTGTACTTTTACTTATTTATTTATTTTTATATTAATTTCTTTAATAATTTATTAATTGATTCATCTTTTTATTCATTTATGATGAAGAAGGAGACGTTCGCCCTTCACCATGAGGCTCCAAGTGTGGACAGTAATGTTTGCTAGAATGAAAGATATGAAGAGAAAGCGTGGAAAGTTCCGTCAGTTTACGGTAGGTTGAAAAAAGAATAGATGTATAGAAAATTGAGCTGTTACTTTTGCCTGTTGAGGTGGTGAATTCGTCCGTGCCTCGACCTACCCCGCAGTGAGATGTTAGGCAAAGGTAGCGTCCTGGTTCGAGTACTACTTTCCCATGCCCTTTCACTCAATTTTCAATACATCTATTCTATTTCTAACCTTATTTATTAATGCATGTATTTATTTGCTGATTTTTAAATAAACTTGTGTATTAACATATTATTTATTGTTTAAACTAACAATTTATTTATTTATTCATATATTTATTTATTTATTTATTTATTTGTTGACAAATGAACTTATTTCTTCTTTTTTTTATTTACTTAATTTATTTAAGCTAATTCATTTACACATTCTTATATTTACTCTTTAGAAATATGTATATAATTTTAACTAAGCTTTTATTTAAGCTAATTCATTTACACATTCTTATATTTACTCTTTAGAAATATGTATATAATTTTAACTTGAAATATGTTTTCAAACGATTAGTGCATTTTAAATTTGATGATGTTTTCATCAGTGCATTAATGATTATATTATTTCATTTTTAAACATATATATTAATTCTTAAACGATTTTCTTCTAGAAAATATTATCAAATACTTATTAGATACTAGGTATAATACTTCTTGCTTTATAGTTTGGTTATTTCTGTCATGCGTTTTTTAATTTAATAATTTATCTGTATAAGCATCAATTCATTTTCTATTTCAAGCATTATGTTAAAACATCTTTTCCTTCATTTACTTTTTCTGTTATTTATTTATAAATGAAATTATTTATTTATTTCTTATTTTATTTAATTACATATTTATTTATTTAATTATTTAATTTATAAATAAAGCAATAAATAATTAATTATTTTACAAATAAAACAAAATTCTTCATTTTTTTCATTTATTTACTAATTTGTTGATTAATTTATTTATTTAATCAGTAATCTATTTATAAATTTATTTGTTAACTTTTTATTTACTTATTTATCTGTAAATCAATTTATTAATGCTTCAATATTTAAATTAATTTACAGACTTATTCAAATATTAAATAAAATGTTATTTAAATCATCAATCTATATTTTTCACTTCACTTATTTATATATTATTTAATAATTAATTAATTAAGTCATCAATTTTGGTTTTTATTATTATTTACGATTTAATAATTATTTACTGTTTTATTTATACATCGTTTCATTCAATTATTATATATTTATTTTTAATTTTTCCCTATGTATATACTTTTTTTTTCATTCATACATTTAAATGATTTATTATTCTTGTATTTGTTTCTTTATTTTATGTATATATTATTCATTCAAATATTCATTCATGCATTTATTCATTAATTAACTAATTTATTTTGCATTATTTTTTTTTACATATTGATGCATTTATTTATTTGTTAATTTTCATGTATATTTTGTTATTAATTTATTTATTGACTGGTTTTTTATTTATTGTTTAATTGATTTATTTAATTATTAATTTATTAATGTATTATGATTTATTTGTTAATTTAACGTTTATGTATCGATTAATTCATTTATTTAATTATCTATTTATTTGTTGATTAATTTTTGATTTATTTATATATTTATATAATTATTTATTTATTTATCGATTTATTTATTTATTTACTGAGCAATAAATTTGTAATATTTTTATTCATTAGTTTATGCATTTATTTGTTTATTCATTTATGCATATATCCATTTCATTTTTTCATAATTTTTTTTATTAAAACTTCAAAAGTTTACTAGGTTTGTGAATGCACGTAAGGAAGTATCTAGTGCTAGGCGTGTTGATAACTGCAATTCAATTAATTAAAATATAGGGTGTGCGTCCCTTGACTCAGCCTATTATGCAACCAACAATTACATTTTTGATTATAACTCTTAAAATTTTCAAGCTGAAGGCGAGATTCAACTAGTTCTACACTTGCTAAGATAAGTTTGATAAGACGTTACAAAACTCTTTTTATAAAGTCAGAAACTTTCAATGGATATGGATTTAATGTCGGTCTACAGGCACCAAATTGGGCCTATTCATGGATGCAAATTCGTCCCATTCAATGGATTTATTACTAAATGCAGTCTTTGTACGGTTTTTTTTCTTCTTCTTATTCTATGAATTAAGGCATTGCCAGCTGTATTCGATTTACTTAATACAACATTTCACAAAACAAACTTAAGTAAAACTGCTTTGAAACACATAAGTGATGTTCATATATGATTTGCTAGCCATTCAATAATGAAAACATTATAAATCACTATACAACGACTAAGTTCCTTCGATTTTTGTTTAAATGAGTCACTTGAATATAAACAATCGCAAATTCATGCATTTCCACTTTAAATTTCACCAATAACAACATTTTTACTACGTTATTGATACAACAGGCCAAAGTTGGGAACAAACAAAAAAATATGTCCCCAACATTGGGTCTATGACTTTCTTGTAAAATAATTGTTGTTTCAGCTATGTGAACAGTTAGTTTGTAACGTGTAACTATTTTCTGCACATCCAGACTGCATTACTTGCTTTATTGATTCAATTAAGCCAAATTTAGATCACTTGAAGATCGTGTAGATCATCTGTTCAGCTTAACCAGTGAAATCATGATGCCCCAAAAAGTCAATAAATTGAAAATTACGCGGAAGTGAACAACTATAAATTGACTAATATTGTCTCAATTGCTTCGGATTACATCGGTCATCCTAATAGCAACATGATTTTGTTGATTATTGCTAAATTAATGACACATTTGGTACAAAGGCCGAATGAAGGAGCTAGGCTAACATTACATCCCCTTACCCTATTAAACAAAATTTTCTGATTTCCACAAGATCCTTGTTTTTGGGATCTTGGAAATTTATACGTTATTTAAAAAAAAACAATAAGGCACTGTTTATGTTTATTCAATAAGTTTGTTATTGACTAACAAATTCAATAATTTAATGTTTGAATCCTGGAAATCGTGAGCTGTTTAGTGGAATACCTGTAACTAGAAAATGAGGAGAAATATTAGTAATTTCGCATTAATTCCAATTACCTTTTTTGCTTTACTTGACAGATACGCGTATTTCGTCTATTTAGTACCTTATTTGTTTCATTACTTTACTGTTATTATTTTTTCGCTCAATATATTTCTTATTCGAATTATTAAGTTATATTATCTTACTTAATCATTTAAATATTTCTAGATTGAATTGCATGATTATGTTACTTATTCATTTTTCTCTATTTGTCTTTTTTCTTTTGCCTTTATCTTTCTATATCTTTGATTCATGTATTCATATTCTAAGCGTATTTAAAACACATTTAGTCATTCAACAGCATTTAGTCATTCATGAATTTATTCATTTATATATTTAAAATAATTATTTTTTTATCTCTCCGAAAGTGCCGCTTGACAATCGCCCAATACCGTTAAATTGGCAGAAGATCCGGACAGTTCAGTATCCTCTTTTAAGAATTTTACGAAAAAGTGTACTCCAAATCCGGCCAGAAAAAAGGAGGAGCCTTACGCCTTTTCGATCAGGATGCGTACGTCTTTGTTCTTCATCCGGATACACAGTTTTCGCGCTCTTGTTTTGGCCCGAACTTGCTGCTCCAAGGACTTTCTCGGCACGTTCTCTTTCTTATACTCTTTCAGGGAGTTCTTCGAAAAAGAGCGGGAAAACGTGGTGTTCAGCGATGAAAATAAATTCAACTTAGATAGACGGTATGGATCAACAAACTGTTGGCAGGTAATGAGATGCGAAAAGCCACAAAAAGCAATTTTGGAGGGGGCATTCTGATGATCTGGGCAGGTTTTAGTCTTGCTGGAAGAACACCAGTGTGATTAATTTCGACCAGAATGAAATCTGAAAAGTGCGTACAGCTCTTGGACTAAGTTTTGATCCCATTCGCTGAAAATATTATGGATGGCAACATGGTATTTCAGCAGGACAACGCCACTTGCCATTCTGCACGTAACACAAAATCGTTTCTTGCGAATAGTAACATATCTGTTCTCGAATGGCCAGCATGTAGCCCAGATCTCCAATCCAATTGAGAATGTTTGGGGCCTACTTTCCCGAAGAGTTTTCAAACATGGGCGTTGAATGAAGCAAGTTGGACAATGATGTTCTAAAATCGTACATCACTTCAATGCCGAGACGGCTGATGGAGGTGATTGAAAACAAGGGAGGAGCAACGATTTATTAATTACTCCTAATTTCATGCAATAATGTACGTTTTTGATGATATTTTAACTGTGTTAAGTATAACTTCCTGTGGAAGAATTTTAAATTATTTTCAATAATGGTTTTGAAGTTTGCATCACAAATTAATCACCAGTTGAACAGTGTTTTAATATATGTAAATTCTAGAATATTGACCAAAAACTTAGGTAACAGAAAATATAAACGCAGCGGAAGCCTTTTGAGTCTTGTTCTTATATTTATTTCACTCAGTGTATTTCATCAAATAGGATCTGTTATTTGATTTAGAAAATAATTTTGAAGTAGTTTATTTCAATAATTTTCATACTCAATCTATTTTGTTGAGTGGATTCCAAAAATGACATATTCGGACCGACAATTCGATTCTTTTAAAGTCACAAATCTATACAACTACAGCTACATTGCACCATACAAGTGATAAAAGTTTGGTATGTGAAATCATTGTAGTTTTTTAGATTACCTACAATAAATCCAAGTGCCGAGCTTACCATCCAATTCGTACTTCGACTAACAACTTCACAGTCCATTTCTTGGTATCGTTAAAGTATCGTTAATAAAATAATAGACTTCATTTGCATGCCAAGTGAGTTGAAATCATAGATCAAATACATGGCTTATAATAATATCTACTGTAACTACGTTCGTTTGCCTTCAAATACAGCATGTTTATGTCTTTGATTACAGGTTCTGAATTTAAATCGCAATCACAATTCAGCAACTAGACTCCTTTTATGTCGGCATCCCATGTGATCAAATCCATATTTCACCGCGTCGGTTCGCACTCAATTTGTCGCCTGACATTCTCCTTGAATAATCATTTTCTGCAAGATTTCCTCACCATGCTCTACCCCGGCCTGCTCGACAGACCTCGAGCCTCGGAGAACCAACAAGTTTCTCGTGCCACCAGCCACGTATTCGGGGCTTGAGTCGAACCTGACGGCAAAGAAACTCGCGCGCAGCACAGCGAATCCGTGGAAATAGCAACAACAACAACAACAACAAAACACCTTGGTATGGAGGGGCTCAACATCAGTCAACAAAACAGTCTTGGAACTCACCGGTGAAGGTTTCACTCAAATGAAAAGCGCAGATCCCAAGCTTGGAAGTTGGAATCATTTAGCTTTAAATTTCCACGAGAATTTGACATGATGACGAATCGCCCTCGGTGCACTATCTAGAGAGTGAATCACTTGGAAAAAACTATCCCCTGCAAATATTGAAAATGTTATCAGTTTCGGAAGGTTTCCAGCTATAGAACTGACTTATCATTTACTGAGTTGACTCATCAAACCATATTAGCATATTCTTTGAGGCAAGACTGCGTTAACTGGTGCGATCATATGTCTGACGGGATCTAGTTGCCTGCTGGGATGATTCATATGACAGTCGTGCGACACTTTTCCACGGATTACTAGATTGAACTGATACGGGGGGAAATATGGTTTCAAATTGCCCAAGCTTCAATCAATCCGGCAAATTCGACATTCATAACGGTAACAGAAACATTTCTTTATGCACAAAGAAAACCGATTACACAAACCGCTGTAATTCTGCAGCAGCACTCAATCAGCGCCATGGATTACATCAACCCAGGCCAGAAGCGTGTTGTTTACATTGAACAGTGTCGCGGCTTTGAGCACCCCACACCGACAAACAGCGAAATGATAAAGAGTCTATGAAAGCTCGCTGCATGTAATGCTCCAATTTCGCCGTTGGATCCGATTCGGAGAGCCCCAAATATTCGCCCCCACTATCCCCATTGTTCCCATTGCAGTCGGCGGACAATCCGTATGTGAGAGGCTGAGAGGGAGAGAGAGAGAGCGCGCGCGTTTCTGACGTGGCGACGTTGACCTCAATTCCGAATGGTTGATGGCTGTGCGGCTGGCCGGTCAATTTGTACGACCTTCACCCTGAGTGGCGGTGGCGGCCGCTGCGACCGCCGCGCACTTATTTCTCTTTCGCAGCCCCAGCCACCAGGGGC
Source organism: Aedes japonicus (assembly GCA_034211315.2). Taxonomy (NCBI): domain Eukaryota; kingdom Metazoa; phylum Arthropoda; class Insecta; order Diptera; family Culicidae; genus Aedes; species Aedes japonicus. The sequence continues at coordinate 41,144 of JASCZW010007242.1, forward strand.
AGGCAGGTATGCGTTTTTCGTTTGACTAACTGGCCCGTTTCGTTTCCTTGTCCACCGCAGCAGCGCTCATACACACAAAGTCGCAGGTGTGTTGGAACTGGTGGCGGCTAGATCGCGGATTGGCCATCACATTGCTTGCGACGCGAATTTTTCCTCATTGAGACCTGTTTCCTTGCAGCTTTTTCGATGGTGTGCGGTGCTTTGTTGTTGAGCTGCTTGCAAGTGCACATTACAATTGTCGGGTGTTTGTTTGGGTTTGTTTGGATTGATTCTTGGAGAAAGTGTCCCACGCGAGGATTTCCTGACGAGTAGGAAAATTCATCCTTTGGACATCTACGTATTTTTGTTGAAACTAAGAAGTATTTCGCATACTTTAATTGTTATGTTATATTTTCTCCGTTCGTGGAGTAACGAGTATGATTCTCTTCATATCTATCATTCTAGCAAAAAACATTTATGCGCACTCTTAGTGCCTCATGGTGATGAGCGAACATCTCCTTCTACAACATAAGAAGTATTTGTCACTTATTAATGTTGAATGGTGTTGCAAAAGTACGGTTTATTTTAAAGAATAGGCATTGGAAAGGAGGAGCTATCCGTGTGTCTGTCTGTCTGTTTGTCTGTCTGTCTGTCTGTCTGTCAGAACCTTATAGACTCTAAAACTACTGAACCGATTGGCGTGAAATTTTGTATGGAGGGTTTTATGCGGCCGAGAAAGGTGCTTACAGTACTTTGAGACTCCTCCCTTCCCTGGGAGCTCTTATACAAATGAACTACAAATGAATGTCTGCATTACTCGAGAACCCACCAAGCAATGGAAACCAAATTTAGCGTAAGGGATTTTTTGGAGATGAAAAATGTTTGAATGGTAAGTTGAAGTCCTTTTCTAGAAGGAGAGGCTCTCATACAAACGAAACACAAATTTCAACCAATCATGAGAATCATCCAGCCAACTAAACCACATACATACATACATACATTTATTTGTTCAACATCACATTTAGGATAAGACATAATCAACAATAGTACGCCACAATACTCGGCTTGCGGCTGCTGCTCTCCAACCTCGGTCACGCCCAATGCTCACCAGATCACGCTCCACCTGGTCCGCCCATCGTGCTCTCTGTGCTCCACGCCTTCTTGTGCCCACCGGATCAGTAGCGAACACCAACTTTGCCGGGTTGTTGTCCGCTATTCTTGCAACATGCCCTGCCCACCGTATCCTTCCGGCTTTGGCCACCTTCTGGATGCTGGGTTCGCCGTAGAGTGCAGCGAGCTCGTGATTCATCCATTGCCGCCACACACCGCCGAAGATCGTCCTCAGCACGCGTCGCTTGAAAACTCCGAGTGCTTGCAGGTCCTCCTCGAGAATGGTCCATGTCTTGTGTCCATAGAGGACCACCGGTCTCATTAGCGTTTTGTACATAGTGCATTTGGTGCGGGAGTGAATCATTTTAGACCGCAGTTTCTTCTGTAGCCCGTAGAAGGCACGACTTCCACTGATGATGTGCCTTCGAATTTCACGACTCGTATTGTTGTCAGCCGTCACTAAGGATCCGAGGTAGACAAATTCCTTCACCACCTCGAAGGTATCCCCGTCTATCGTGACATTACTTCCTATGCGGATCCGGGCGTGTTCGGTTCCGCCTACCAGCATGTACTTTGTTTTCGACGCATTCACCACCAGTCCGACCTGTGCTGCTTTGCGTTTCAGGCGGGTGTACAGCTCTGCCACCGTTCCAAATGTTCTTGTTATAATGTCCATGTCATCCGTAAAACACAAAAATTGACCAGATTTCGTGAAAATCGTACCCCGGCTCGTATTGAGCCCGGCTCGCCGCATTACACCTTCCAGAGCAATGTTGAATAGTAGGCATGAGAGTCCGTCACCTTGTCGCAGTCCCCGATGAGATTCGAATGAACTGGATAGTTCACCCGAAACCCTTACGCAGTTTTGCATACCGTCCATCGTTGCTTTGATGAGTCTAGTCAGCGTCCCAGGAAAGCCGTTCTCGTCCATAATCTTCCGTAGCTCGTCACGCTCAATAGTTTCGTATGCAGCGTTGAAGTCGATGAAAAGGTGGTGTGTAGGAAGGGACTTTATATTCCAGATACTTTTGGAGGATTAGTTGGTCAGTTGTCGATCGACCGTTCACAAAACCGGCTTGATAACATCCCACAAATCTGATTGCCAGTGGCGATAGATGACGGAAGATAATTTGGGACAGCGCTTTGTAGGCCGCGTTGAGGATAGCGATCGCTCAATAGTTCTCACATTCTAACTTGTTACCCTTTTTGTATATTGGGCAAATCACTCCCTCTTTTCACCCCTCCGGTAGCTGTTCTGTATCCCAGATCCTAACTATCAGTCGATGCAGACAAGTCGTCAACTTATCCGCTCACATTCATCTGTCAAGACACCTCCATCTTTATCCCATCACATTTCGGCTCGCGGCACGAAGATTTACGGGATGTGTTCAGCTTCTTGTAGAATTCACGCGAACTTGAGAACGATACAGCTGCTCCATTGCTTCGCATTCCAACTCCTCCAGGTGTTTCTCTTCTTATAATTGAAGAGATAAATTTGCTATCTTCGCTTCTGTCTGTACCGCTCTTTGTCAAACCAATCGTTCCGTCGATTTCTTTCCACACCCACTATGGCGCCTTCCGCTGCGTTGGTGATTTGACGGTATTTCAGCAGTCCTCAATAGGGGCTTCGATAAGCTCTCCATCTTCCAGCAACACTGCCGGATGATGTGTTCGAGATTTTCACGATTCCTCTTCTGCAGAAACTAATATCTTTTGAACACCCATCTTTCCACTGCAGAATCCAACTTGAGCTGAGGCGAAACTGTTTCGTCTAATGTGCTGCAAAGGTTTGTCACGTGACGATGAAAATTCAAAATTTTTCTTTCTCTCTTCTTTTTCTATTCACTTTTCAAGCACGTAACAAGTTCGATTTCAACATTTTTCATTCACTTTAAAATCCACTAGACTTTTTGCTTTTTGCTTTTTACTAGCTTATATGCTGCACTTCAAACAAGACCCAGAAAACATACCTTAACCCCTCTAGTCTCAAGTACACAAGCGCGTTGCCCCTGCTGTTCAGCGGGATTTTTCTCAACACACTCAATCTTCTGGACTTTCTGAAGACTTTCTGGGATATCAAATTCCTCACACTATGCGCCAACTATTTGCGGGCCATCCAATGGTTCTGCGCTCTGGAAAAAGTACTACACCCAGCAGTCACCAGCGGTTCGGACGAATTTTTATTGTTCTTACGCGAACTGACACCACTCGCACTTCGAATTTTCAATGAAAAACACTACCGCACAGCTTTCCTGGCTGCCCCTCTAAATACTCTGCAGTGTTTCTGATCTGCTTCTTTTCAGGCCTTTTGAAATAATATATAAACCTATGCCATCCGTAAATATCGTTGACTGTGATAGGGAAGTACTGTGCATTTAGTAAATTTACTATGAGATATCGGCATTATAAGACATCTTCAAATTCGTGCGTGTACCCGTGTGTGTGTTTGTGTGTGTGTGTATGTGTGTGTGTGTGTGTGTTTTAATTTTCCCTTGCATTACCTTAGATTAACTTCCTGTGCATAATGTAGCACAAAGAGTAACTCAAGCATCCTTCATTCTTGCTTACGAAAGGGTTCAAACAAAACAAAACAAAACAAGACCTGGGAAGTCCATTGACAAGCAGTAATAATATAGCATACAAAGAACACAATAGCTCAAATTTCGATGTGCTCATCCGTTTCTTTGTATTGAATCTCATCGGTATTAAGGTGATATCCTCTCATGTCATAAAATAATTAAATATCTTAACAAAATAATACTATTGAAAAGGAATAATAACATGTGCACGAAAGTTAACGATAAAAGAATGATATCTGAAACATAGCTGGTCACCCTCTCATCAACAGACTTCAGCTGTTTTATAATTGTAGTATTGGCCATAAGGATTAAGAATGATTGAATTTTGTATTCACAATAATAGTCATTGAATATAATATATAAATGTAAAAAAATATCTATGACAACCACTTATTTGTCATGAAAATCAATATTAAGGTATTCATTATACTCGTAAATCCTGCTAAAGGGCGATACGGTCAAAATTTGGTCAATATCAACTTGACGTATTTCTTTCAATTTTGCACTTAAAAAACCTGAACACCCCTCATTTTGAAGGTGTGTGTGTAAAATGTTGCTGCTATTTTGATTTTGGAATTCACTCTTCAGTTGTCAAAATGCCGTCCAAGCAAGAAGAGCAGCGTATCAAAATTTTGCTCGCGCATCGCGAAAATCCGAGCTACTCGCACGCAAAGTTGGCAAAATCGCTAAAAGTTGCCAAATCAACCGTTACAAATGTAATTAAAGTGTTTGGGGAACGTTTGTCGACAGCAAGGAAGTCTGGATCAAGGGGAAAGCGAAAACCGGAAGCCGCTGAGACGACAAAGAGAGTTGCCGGTAGTTTCAAGCGAAACCCTAACCTATCTCTCCGAGATGCCGCAAATAAGCTGGGTGTATCGTCTACAACCGTGCATCGAGCCAAAAAACGAGCCGGACTATCGACTTACAAGAAGGTAGTGACTCCAAATCGCGATGATAAACAAAATACGACGGCCAAAGCGCGATCCCGGAGGCTGTACACGACGATGCTGACGAAGTTTGACTGCGTGGTAATGGACGACGAAACCTACGTCAAAGCCGACTACAAGCAGCTTCCGGGACAGGAGTTTTATACGGCAAAAGGAAGGGGAAAGGTAGCAGATATTTTCAAGCACACGAAACTGTCAAAGTTCGCAAAGAAATATCTGGTTTGGCAAGCCATCTGTACCTGTGGCTTGAAAAGCAGCATTTTCATAGCTTCCGGACTGTCAACCAAGAAATTTACGTGAAAGAGTGTTTCAATAAACGTCTGCTGCCTTTCCTGAAGAAACACGGTTATTCCGTACTGTTTTGGCCGGATTTGGCATCTTGCCATTACGGTAAAAGGCCAGTGGAGTGGTACGCCGCCAACAACGTTCAGGTGGTTCCCAAGGACAAGAACCCTCCCAACACGCCAGAGCTCCGCCCAATTGAGAAATACTGGGCTATTGTCAAGCGGAACCTAAAGAAGACAAAAAAAACTGCTAAGGACGAGCAGCAGTTCAAGGCAAACTGGCTTTCTGCGGCGAAGAAGGTGGACAAGGTGGCTGTACAAAATCTGATGGCAGGGGTCAAGCGTAAGGCCCGGCAATTCTGATTTGGAAAAGCGGAAGCCTAATTGAATATTTTTCCTGAATTTTATACTAATTGAACTTGAAAAAGAAATTTAATTTGATTTTTTAAATAAACGATTTCACCGATTTACACGCGTTTTCCCTTGACCAAATTTTGAACGTATCACCCTTTAACACTGAAAAACAGAGTAGATTATTCGAATTATACAAGATAAATTTTCACTTATACAGTATGAAAAAAAAATCTAATGAGTGGCCAGCACAGTCCCGACCTTAATCCGATCGATCGGTCAATTTTGAATGCTCCACAAGCAAAAACTAACAAGCATCCAGAAATTTCGGCAGGTAATAATTGCTAAGCTTGTTGAGTCGATGCCATGACACACAGTGATTCCAAGGCAGAAAAAAGTCAACTACCTCATTATACAAAAAAAAAACTTTTTACATAATTTAAAAAAAAATCCAAAATTTTATGAAGATTGGATGAAAATTGTGTTCACTACAATATTTCAAAGTATGGGTCCTACATAGACATGGTTTTCTACTCCCATATAAAATGTATGGAGAATCGGAAAGAAAAATTTCAAATAAGTTTTCAAATGTGAGCACACATGCGCACATACACCACAATAAGCTTATTTTAAAGATTTGTTTGCCAGCATTCCTGAGTTTCAACTTGCACAAACTTGCGCAACTACGGTTCCGGGAGGCCAGAGTCCTGAAATGTCTGGAAAATATAAATCTTAGAAGACAGACTTTTGACCCAAGGCCTGGAGGGCCGAGTGGTATATACAACATACCCAACTCGATGAACTAAATATTTCTGAGTGAGTGCCTAAGTGTCTGTCGAGTGTATGTGTGGAACGACATTTCTAACACAGTTTTCCAAGCAACTACTTAAAACGATTTGAATGAAACAACCGTCAAATGAAAGGTACTGCGGTCCCTAACAAATTTGATTGAAATTGGTTGGCTGGTTTCGTAGATACCCCCGAAGAATTGGCCAGTTTCTGACTTAAATGAAAACCCACCATGTGACACCTCAAATAGCATGAGAATTCGAAAATTAGGCCAATGGTGATGATACCCAAAGTCCAGCACCATATTGACAACATCCGGGTTATTGTTCCGGCTACTCCCGTGAAAGATGCCAGATTCGGATTTGCATGCGGATACCATGTAGAAGCTCTTTGTACAGACTTTAGCAAGGCATTTGGACGCATTGACATACCACTGTTACTCTTTAAATTGCAAAAGATGGGAATTTAGGCAGGACTTCTGAAATGTCTTGAATCATACTTAACGAATCGCCAACAAATAATGAAACTTAACGAAGGAAATCAAATCCTGTTCAAGTCACTTAAATAGCCACTAAATCGAATGATGGCCTCGTACAATCAATACTGCGAAACCATTGACTTAACAATGTCTAGGTATAAACTTAAAAAATAGTTTAACACCATTCGGAATCACAACTCCTAGGAAGAAATATTAGAAAAGCAGACATGCTTTAATTTCCATTATTCTAAGCCAAACATGTAATTTTACTTTACTAGTACTTATATTTTTTAAGAAAAAAAAGAAAATACTGATAATCGTGGCACGAACCAACGTGAATGTGTTTCCGAAATTATAACTCTAAATAAAACGCGATGGCATAGTTTGCAAATGACGTTATAATTTTCCTGAGAAGGTAGTGTAAATACAATGTTAGGTTAAATAGGTTTAGGTGGATAATTTATATGCTTACGTTGAGTCCTCAACGTGTTTTGCGTGCTAAAATCCAACTAATGCATCTTTATCATGGCATTCCAAATGAACAATCGTAGAAGTCAATAGACGTTTTAAGATTGTAATTTAAGCCTAAGTTAGGATTACGGTGTATAACCTAGTATGTAAGGCGTAGTTTATAAGAAATTCAACTGTTTATACCTCTATAACTAAACTATAATTTAGATCTGGTTCTATGTTCGCCTCCTTTTGTATGGTACTTATTATCTACTGCCTATAAACGAGCATTCAACTAGCTGTTGTTGATAGCTATTGTTATCAGGTTCCTTTCAGCTCCAATAGTGTTCGGATAAGGTGGCGACATTTAAGGTGCGCGATATTTTTTATCTTCCAGAAGCTCACATTTCAAACCAGAAAAATGATATCTTGACAAGCAGAGTCGAATGGTATATAACACTCGGTCCTTCGAGCCTCGGATCAAAATTCGATTTTCTGATTTGTATACCCTTCTTTTGTAAGAGGGGTAAAACAGATGAATGCACATATTGTAATTAATCATTACAATCATTATAATGATTAAACGTAAAATCATCTGAATTTTCTTCATAAAAATTTACATGCAAGTGGTAGACGCCAAATAATAATAACTGAACATATCCAAAATTTATTTCTAGAATCAGATTTAATTCCTTATATTCATAAATTTTCTTAATACTATAACTAATTATTTATCATTTTCTTGAATTACAAAAAAATTAAATCGGTTTAGTGGTTCAAAATATTTTTATATTTTCTTAAATTTTGACCACCCTATCTCAAAATGAGTAACCCTTGTAGCAAAATGAAAAATTGGAATCAAATATTGTACGCAAAGGAACAAACTTACCAAATATTGCGAAATGTTATAATCCACTTGGTATGGAATTGCTGAATTATAAAATTTTATGGATGTTCCGGAGCTTCCGGAAGACCACTAAATGGCCACTCCGAGTCATAAATTGTTCTCCAGATTGCTTTACTTCTTGCATTGTATGTACAAATGGTTTTGAAATAAAAATCGAATTGCTTTAGAACGAGACAAATGACTTGTTCCGGATATTCCAGGCGACTAAAAGGTGACCATATCTCGGAAGTGTGACCTAATTTGATTGCATATTTGAAATCAGCGGCCCAAAATTACTCAAAAACACATAACTTAGCTATTAAAAATCCAATTTTAGACTTTTTTCCGCCTTTTGTATGGAATGGAATCATTGTGCAACGGGCCTACTAGGATCGAACTAATGCCATATTTTTTTTAAATGCCATAAGACATTACTCAAGTAGTCTTATTGCATTGGTAATGCATCACTATAATCTTAAAGCTAATCTAACGCTTTTTAACTTTTTCTTCTTTCTTAGAGTTTCAAGCATATTGCTGTCGCAAACAGGGTTGCCATTATGCCAGATCTATCTGGCACTGCCAGACTTCATAGCGACAAAAAGACAAAAAGAGAAACCCTTCATAATGCAGGACTTTTTGAAATTAGAACAGATTTAAAAAAAAGCGTCGTATAATCCCACTACACTAAAGCGTACAGTAATTTGCATGACTGCTTATTTCATATCCACGCTTCTCATGCGCTCATATTATTTTCAGTGGTGAAAAAAAATAATTAATGAACCTTGATGTATTAGTGTGAACAAGCCTGGCCTGGCACACTGAAGTTGTCTCCTTTACACCTATGCAACAGTGCCTGTGATGTCAAACTCGCAGTTCCATTTCAAACCAAACGAGTAAACGAGATGATTAGTTTCACACAGCCAAGCCTCTGTTCTATGCCATTGGGATATGAAGCGTCAGTCTGCAAAGTTTGTTTACCAATGAATCCTACACTCCCGCGTCACTTTACTCAATTTTTGAGTACAATTGTATGCTATCTCTTTTTCTCTCACGGAAATGTTACTCAATTTTCGTTTAAAAGTGGATCAACTCAATTTTTGAGTAGATCCATTCTTTACGAAAATTGCATAATTTTTGTGAGAGAAAAAGAGATGCATGCAATTGTACTCAAAAATTGAGTAAAGTGACGCGGGAGTGTAGACCGTGTGAGCTGTTTAGTACCTGAATACTTGTAACTAGAAATGAGAAGCAAGATTACTATTTTCCATTTAATTTCAACTACCTTTATTTCTTATCGTTACAGACATGCGTATTTCAAGTACAATGTGCAGACTTCTTCAGTGTCGTGTTCTAATAACTCGACTGAGTTATTAATACACTACACTTAAGAAGTCTGCACATTGTAGACGAAATACGCGTTTCTGTCAAGATAAGCAAAGGTAGTTGGAATCAAATGGAAAATATTTATTTTTCTTCTCATTTCTAGTTACAGGTATTCCACTAGACAGTCCAAACTCTCTAGGATTCAAATAAAAAAAAATTTATAAATTTTTTTAGACGAAAAAAAAATCCGTATAAATCCGTTGATTTGTACGGAAATACAAAGCCAATAAAAAACCGGCAGTGGAAATTTGAAGTCATTATTTGTTCATGTTCATTCGTCGATGTTCATTATCGCCTGTGTTTTTTGTCAATATCAATATTCAAAGTCCTCTTGGCGGAGATGATTTTGAGTATCAAATGAAGAAAGAATGATTTAATTTTGTTATTATTTTATGAAATAGAACATATTGTGTATCCCTTCAGACTCAGATCGAGAGAATGCAATCACTACAATTGTAATCATTACAATAGAAGTGAGGTTCTTTTCTGAAAACATCCGGAAAAATTATTTTACTGTTTGATTTTTGATGTTCACTTGTGACATCGCCCTCATTCTTGAAAATAAAGATTTTCAACGAAATCCAACAACAAATACAATAGTAAGAGTTAAAGAGTTGTTTTGGTTTTTTTTTTGTTTTTAGCGAGTCACATATGTTGTAAACGTTAACGAACACTTAATGTTTGATGCAACCAGCAGCCTGAAGAAACACCTCCCAAATCGTACTTATGCTCCGGACAAACGAAACCATCAGAAATTGCGCACAAATGCCACGAAAAGTAGCTAAAGATCGCAAAAGTGATGCGTCATTCGCCGTACCATTATTTCTTCCAGCATCTGATACAGTTTCATTTAACCATGTAAACAAACGAGACGCAAACATGATGCAGTGGAATTGGCGTTGTATTTTTCATCTAATAACCCACCATAGCCGCATACGCACAGGAAAGTGGACGATCGGAGAAGACACACTTCGGCGCTGGTTGAAAAATGCTGTTTTTCCGCCGTCAGACATGTGAAGCGGCAAGAGGGAGGAGGGGGAGGGGCGGTGCTTCTGCTCAAGTGTGAAGTGACTTATGGATGTGTGATTCAGATGACGGCGGTAAGGCAGCTTCCGGCTCAAGGCTCAGCCAGCGTACGCTTCATCGTCGTCGTGCTGTTTTGAGTGTACCCGAAGATGGGGTTTGTTATTGTTTTCATTTTCGAAACCAGCAACAGCAACAACAACTACAACAAAAACCACACAAAGCCACAGAAGAAGAAAAAAAACGACGGCGGTGCGATGATGCGGGAAGAACTCACGGCGGCGGCGATGCGATGGTCGATGATGATGATGATGATGACGGCACGCGAATGTCATGGCCGGTCCTCGCGAACGTAACGTGCGTCGATCCTATAGCCAGACACGACAAACGGCCAGGGTCCGGGTGTTGAATTGACACATCAAAACATGTACCTCAAAATTTATTTATCTAAGACAAGTCAGCGGTTACTTGGATGTCAAACCTAAAAGAGAATATGATATGGAACGGTTTGTAATTATTTTTGACAATTCCCTTCACGAAAAACTCGCTTTGAAAAGGATTCGCTTAGTAACAATTAAAACCAGCTTCAGTCCAACAGACAGACCCGGTAGAGCAAACTTTCCCAGCTAGTAGGATAATCTGATTCCTGTGTTGGTTTGTTTTCTCTCTTTTCGGAAACGTCATTCGATTCATTGTCAACGTTCCATCTGAAGGTTGCTGTTGTTTGCCTTTGTCTTCCATTCCAGCTCTAACTGGGTGGGGGGAGGTGGTTTAATATATTGTTCACCTGACAACGACGGCTACTCGGCGACCGACCGAGGGGGGAGGGGGGATGAGTTCGAAGGCATTTTGTTCGATGGCCAAGAAAAGGTCGTTCATTGTCCTAATTTCTCTGGAGGCAAGGTTACTCGCCTAGCTGTTGTTCTCGTCGTCGTCGTCGTCGTCGTCGTCAACGAGACCTAGGTAACATGAATTGGACGACGGACGTCACGCTGGTCAAGGCAGTGCTATAATAGCTCGTCGAAAGAGTTGGCAGTACAGCAGCAGCAGCAGTAGCCGGATTTAAATTCCATTCCTTTCTGCTGTTCACTGGCCGACGCTCGATGCGAATAGCACAACAACGACAACAACAAACGAATCACGTCGGGCGAGTGAGCAGCTAAATAAAAAGTGAGCAACCAGCACCGGCAGAAATGCTCCTCGCAAACACCGTTCATCATTCCACGCAGCCGAGATAGCAGAGGAGCCCCAGACAAAAGTGACGTTGGGAGAGAAAGAAAGTCAGCAGAAACATAATTACGTAAAAGCAGACGCGATAGACGACGGACTGAATGGGCAAGGGGGGATCGAGCTCTTGAATATACCTCCCCAACGGAGAGCTCCGATGTAGGGGCACTTGCTGGCATTCGCTGGTTGATGGGCCGGGTGCAGGTTGAATGGAAAATTGCTTGAAAGTTTATAACTTTCAGTTTTTTTTTTCGTCTTTCCCGTTTGGGTGGACGGAGGAAATGGTAGCTTTATGTAAAGGGGCAAATAAGGTTACGGTTTTAGCGGAATTTTGTCCCATTTGGAATACTTTTGAAAAATTTGTCTGCTCGTTTGGGGTTAGCTTATCAATTTTAGAACTGGTTTTATTACAATCAAATGAATAAAAACTTGCACACTTTTGCTGATCCAATGACCCATTAAGACCCACCCTACATTGCAATGTTCCTTTACGAAAATCGGTTGAGGGCTGCTTTTCTCATAACAGATCATCAAGTGTTCCATACTTCCAAGATTTTGTTCCATTCTGTGTAACTAAAGGCTGACTAAAAGTAAATTGGCAAGTCCTCGAGTGCCACTACCTCTAGTGTTGGAAATCGAAAATCTTTGACAGTGGATTGTTTACACTTTATATAACTGGTGTAAGTTTGATCAAAGTAGTCGAGCCCGAGAAAAAAAAATGAACAAACAGCAGGAAAATCCGGAGTGGTTCGGTTGCAAGCTGGCTAAAGTGCTGAAGATGTCGAAAATAACGGTTTGTTGATTGCTCAAAACCTACAAGAAAACCCTAAGTGTGGTAAGGAATCAGCAGACCTACGAAAATACTGGAAACAGGGATCGTCAGCTGCGCAGCAAATGTAGTTAAAGCCAACCCCGGTCTATTCGGTACAACGCCAACTTTCAAACGGTGCGGAACATCCTTGCCAGGGAAGGATACAAGTCGATGTACAAAGTCAGTAATGATCTGAATGACCACATGAAGCAAAATTCCGTGGCCAAAAGTGTGCAAGGCTCTTGTACGACCGTGTTTTGACGAAGCACAAGGGCTGCACTTTGATCGATGATGAAACATACGTCAAACGTCGATTTTAAGCAGCTTCCCGGTCAAAAGTTTTACATCCGGCTGAACGTGAGGATGTACCGGGGAAGATTCAAGTCCGTATTTGCCGACAAGTTCGCGAAGAAGGCCATGATTTGGCAAGCGATTTGCAGTTGTGGCATGAAAACGTAACCATTTTCACATCCTCGACGATGATATTCCAAGTTTACATAGTAGAATGCCTGAAAAGCGTGTATTGCCGTTCATCGTTTGGCCCGACTTGGCCAGCTGCCGCTACTCCACGGTGGTTCTGGAGTGGTATGCTGCCAACAAGATCGATTTTGTCCTCAAGCTAATGAATCCTCCGGATTGGTGGAATTTCGACCAATCGATAAATACTGGGTAATTTCAAAGCAGCGACTTCGACGAAGCGGCCGGGCAGCCAAGGGCATCCAGCAAATAGCATAGCATAGCAATTTTCGACCATACATAATCCTGCGTTGGCTGTTGTAGAGAGGATGAAAGCGCCAGAAGAGCTGCCTTGGATGTGACAGACTCTTTATCCATCGATCACTTTGCGCAACACCTGGCCAGGTCCTTATGATCAGCAAGGAATGGGAGGGAAGTGTCGATTAGATGTCTACTTAAGAAGATGCTGATAACTCATGCTATCCTCACAGACATCTGGCGTTGGAAATTTGAAGGGATTGTGCGGGAGGCTTTTCGTGGCGAGAAAGCACATGCGCATATGTACCCGTAACGGTAGATCACCTTTTCGTGGTGCGTTACGAGGTATGAGATCTACCACCGAATCCTAGTCCGAATTAATTCAAACTAGGGAACATATTTGTTTTTGTTGTCAAAGGAACGTATAATAGTCCTTATTACATTGTATGTCTTGTGAAAAGCGATAATACTAAAAAAACAAACAAAAACAAACACACACGCACACACACACACACACACGCGCGCACACACACCAGCGCGCGCAACTCCGTGTTTAGGTTGATGTTATAGGGTGGTGGGGGTGTACTAAGGTGTATTTTACTACTATGTTATTTCAAGTTAGTATGGCGTTTATAAGGCCATCAGAGCACCAGAGTTATTTAAAATAGGCACTACTTATCTGTTCAATGTCATTGCTGTCCTTGTCTTCTCGCATTCATTTGTTGATGGAAATGGCCTTCCCGTAAGGTAAAAATATTCCTACTCTCACGAACTTCTGAAACCAAAAATGTCATCACTACAGCAAGGTAACCATATGCAATGGTACCAACGCCCTTGTGTAGCTGCTCTTCCGGGGAACCAGGCAAATATGACTGACGGGAAACAATAATGATCCAAACGGGACTTCTCCCCTCTCCTAATTGTATATTCCAGAAAAAAATTTAAGTTCCCTTATAACCTACATAGCACGAATTCGCGTTTCACGTCTTCTATACTGTGAACAAAATTTTTGAATACTCCACATTTTTTCTTCTGCTTCTTACGTCTTTTTCATCTTGAAACATCGCAAAAAGGTTTAAGCGAACACACAATTTAAAAACCACTTCTAACACAAATTTTCAAATCTAAAAAAATTTCGATAAACAAAACGGGAAAAAACTTGACAGCTCCTTGAAAAGCCAACTGATCGTGGGCAGAGCCTCCTAGATTCCTCGGGCAGCCAAGGGCATCCAGCAAATGCGGACAAAATGAAAGAAGAAGTTCGTTTCCACTGTGTGGGTGCTGACGGTCCAAAGGAAGGTTCGAAATTTCGTTCGAACTGGAGAAATGTAATCATCTAAGGGTTAACTTTGAAGTTTTAATTAAATTACTATAAAGCAACCATCAGTGGACTTTTTAAAAGATTGAATCACGAATTACAGGTATTTTATACGTACCAATTTACTTTAGTCAGCTCTTTACATAACCACACATCCTCATTTTGTGCGGCTGTCAGTAACTATGTGATCTAATTGTTTGCATATACACTGATAATTTATTTTCGTAAATAAGCTCCTCGTTTCATAAACAAGCGATTTTGTAAATGCACTCAGTAGTAAGAAAAAGCGGAATCAAATTTTATACTAAAAACGCCATGATTCGGACCTTCTGTAACTTTGTCAATTATCAATTTTTTATTGAACAATTTACAACACCATAATCAATGTATGGACCTCTTGTGGCCAGAAATTTCATGTAGATAAGGAATATAAATTTGAAGTTTTCATGAAAATAGTGTGACGTTTATAGAGGACATATAATTTCAAAAATCGCTGTACTCTGTGAAAATTTAGATAAGATAGTGTTAAATTTCATCATTACAAATACGAACTGGACAGAAATTTGAACTGTTTCCATCAACTGGATTGGACTACAGCTAGTCGCCAAAGTTCGTGGTTGCGGGTAGGTAGTAGTAGTTCTTCATCGGCTCTGAAATGGAGTTGAAAAAAAACACAACGCATACGTGGAGATGTCCAGCGTTTTTTTTTATGTTTCTGAATAATAGCATTTCACTAGAAAAAGAGCAACACCAATATTTCATACAATATATGAGACATTTGTTCTACACTCAGTAGCAAAAAGAAGCCGAGTAAAAATTTGCTTCCAAAAAACGCCATGTTCAACCTTCTGTAACTTTGTCAATTATCAATATTTTCGGCTGAAATTTTTACTTTACTATAAACAATGAATAGACCTTAAGTGACCAAAATTTCATGTAGATAAGGAATATAAATTTGAAAAATCCGTTTTTTTGTGAAAAATTTAGATAGCACATTTAAAATTTTACCATAGCTAAAAAGAATATAAAAATAATGTGGACAAAATTTGAGCTGTTTTCTATCAAGTGGTTTGGACTACAGCTGGCGTCAAAGTTGACGCACCAACATGAGTACTTCCCTTTTTCACCCGATACTGACCATGCTGAAATATTGGTGTTGCTCTTTTTCTAGTGAAATGCTATTATTCAGAAACATAAAAAAAACGCCAGGGACAACTTCCACGTGGTTGCGTTTTTTTCAACTACATTCGGGCCGATGAAGAATCCATACTACTACGCTGCAACCACGGAGAGAGACGCTTCTTTTCTTCATGAAAAGGTGACCGATATCGCAGCTTTTTGTATTGTTTTCGTACAATTCACGAACGTTTCTGCCTGCGTGAACGAGATGCTTCGTGCTTTTGACAAAGTTGCGTGTTGGCATTAACCGCGAAGCTATACTGTCATAAAACAACAAATCAAGAAGGCAACGACTAAGACTCGTTAGTTCTCCGTTCTGATTCTGTGGAATAGAAAACTTAAATTAATTTTCAGCAGTGCGGTTGCGGTCTATGGTAAAGTTGTTACCCACCAAAACACGGAATTGACAGTAATAGACAGCCGAGTAATTATGGTTTTAACTTTTGCTTCTTAAGTTCGAGACATAAACTATTACTTGCGACTTTTGTGTTGGCCACGTATAACTTTACACAAGCCCACGCAGTCCAAACCACTTTAACCGATTCAATACGGTGGATCGATTCGGAAACAAGGTTAAAATATGCTGTCAAAGTCAAGCTATTCAGTTACAAAGATTTGTTTTGCAAACTTGTTCCAAAAATAACTCTTTTAACGTAGAAAAACATATTGAACAGGTATGGCTACAGGCACTTGTGATGAGTCCAGATCATCCAAACTGTCCTTGGAAGTTCTGATCGTGATTGTTGTACGTGGCCGACAGGAGGTTTAGAGCGTTTGGCCCGTACTTCTTAGCTGTTGAAGCTGCAACGAGAATGTGAACTTACCGTTGCAGACATATTGCGGTTTTTCTCAGAATATCAGCGCTCAAACTGGCCAACAGTTTAGAGTATTCTTGAAAAATCCTACGCTTTTCCAAACTATGATTATCATTTGTATTTTGAATAGTTATCAGTAGTTTTGTATAGCCCAAGAGGCAACGATTTCTACTGTATCTCTTAAGTTCTGAACTCAAGTCAGTTTATATGAAATTAGACATTCCAAGATAATCTGATAATGACTGATGAGCGCTACAGAAGATTCACTGAATATGTTTGAATCCATATCGTCACTATATGATCTGAAGTTCAGAACTCAGGAATTGAAGGATTTGGTGACCTAGAACATCCCAAGATGTCATTATATCATTACATCTGTTTACCTTCGGGGAGACTCACTTAAATTTGTCGAAACATACATATTTGTCAGAAGCAGATAATTTCTCATCTCCATGCGAGGCTCTAGGGCGCACTGATGATTTTATTGATAGAGCGAATAAATAGCAACGGCAGGCTTTGAAATTAGAAAGATACAAGTTTGAAAACGAGCGGAGGGTATTGAATGGTAATTCCGATCTGGCATAACCGCTACCGACTGCAATGCTGGGTTGTGAGGAGATGCCATTCAGTAAAGGTTATGCAACCGATCGTGCTTTCTTATACTACCTATTGCTTCGACTAAATGAACATGGTTGGTCGATCTTCTGGTAACATGATGTTGGAGAAAGATATTTTCGAATTTAGAAAACATTGTAAATTTAGCCCACTATGGTTGAAAATGTAACGTAACTTTGCGGAATCGGGAAAAGCTATATTAGTTACAACTGTAGATCTAAGTTTAACAATCCGCTCATGTTCAGGATGTTCTGGGTGGAAAATCAAGTTGAATAATCAATTTTACAACAAGTTTACTTTTAAGATAACCTTTATCGTTTTGTTCAATTATGCTGATTTCTGTACAGGCATTTTTCCTTCGGGTAGGAAGTCTATCATAACAAATTCTATAATTATGAATCAGTAATTTGTTTTGACAGCAGCAGCAACTTGATTGTCGCTTTTTGTTGCATGTGCTGATAAAAAAACATTGTTGACTATCAATGGCGCGCATGGTGACAAAATCTGTACCGCCTGTCAACTCTTGCAATGGAGACATTCTGTAATATAAGCCAGACAACGCAAAATCATAGAATCTGCCAACCCTGAAAAAATTTCATAGAATTTGAAGACAGGTGATCTGGCATTACTTGTGTTTGTACCAAACTTGATAGTAAACAGCGCAATAGGCTAAAGAACAGATTCGGTTTTTCGATGTTTGGTGTGATTCGATTTTGGTTCGTTCGAAGATATTCATTAAAAGCATAGTGAAAAGTGCCGTAGCAAAAAATGAATTGTTTGGAGCGAAATTGTGTGCTTATTAACTCGCGATGTGTGAAGTGAAGATGGGTTTTCTGCCGCTTTCAAGAAAGGATATATAATAGGCAGAAATAGCTTGCACATTACCGCGAAGCCTTTCCGGCAGATTTTCAAGATTCATAGGAAGTCGCATAGGCTGTGCGGTGTATAATGCAAAAATAATATAATTTGTTTTCTCTGTATGCTCATTCATATACAGATATATCCTGATTACAATTTTTGACGACACCGTTACATTTTTGAATATGGAGGTAGAAAGTCCCTTGTTTGTTCATAATTGGCTTTGTCAAAACAATGCCTGATCACAATACTTGCTCCTTTTAAAGTTGAGTACAAGGATTGACGAGTCCGTTTGGCTGCATAAGACAATAGTTGTCCGGTCAATATACAGTGTCTATAATTGTAAGCTGTGTGCGAGTGGCTTTGTTTTCTCTGAAGGCTTCTTGTCTCTTTCCCATCGTAAATGCAACATTTTGTTGTTTTCCTTCGTTGTTTTGTTTGTAAAAGTGTATCAAAAATAAGCTATCCACAAACTTTCTTTCAAATTCTGTGTTGAAAACCGATATTTGACTCATACAAAAATTGATCCCTTATGTGTACGAGGTTAAACTTCGAACATAATGAAGACCGGATGAAATTTAATGTATTCCTTCACGAGGTTCGAACTTTGGATCGAATGCTCTTCATCAAAAAGTTTCCGGACAAGTGTTGCATCGCATTTTTTTGGACGCTCGAGGCCGAAATTCACGCGAACTGCTGCATGTTTCCCGGCTGCTTTACCAGTCTTCTTGAGGCCCTCTTTTCACGGTTGCCCGGTAACGTTCGATGGGTCGAAGCTGAGGCAGTTTGGGTGGATTGATATTTCTGCTCAGCAGAAATCCTATACCCTTTTCCGCAAGCCAACTGGTAGAGTGGTTTTGGCATGGTAGAGCCGACGCTAAGAATTCGGCCCAAACAGTGGATCTGTACTAATGCGTCAATCATATAAGCATAGCAATCTCTTCTGGAGACACTCAGATCGATAGATTTCCGCATTTTATAGTTCCGGTGGTGGTAAAAATGGTTGACTTCAAACCACGGGAACATATTGCTTGCACGCCACCAGTACCTTTCGATCGAATTTCTCCGCGAGATCAACCTGTCACGCCTCGCTGACATCCACCCCAACGACGGCAGTAAAGTATTGTGGACCTGGAAGGTTTTGGGTCCTCGTCCTGTGCGGTCTCATCGTCCATCGAAACACGCATGCACGGACGCTGCAAAAGGACGCTGAATATCGAATTTCCGGGCCCTTGTTGCTGCTCAGCGTCGCTGTTTTGCGCTTTGTTTCAGGGATTTTCTGCTTCTTGTAGGTCGTCAGAGTGGTTTGCCTCTTGATACGCTGGATCATTCCGACACTCGCTCCTGCTTTTTGGCCAAAATCACGTATTGACCATTGATTTGTTGCCTATCATGATTAGAATGCCGCTGTCTGCTCAGTTTCGGGTTGGAAGAACCGGGTTTTCTGCCTCTTCTTGGTGGCACTTGGTAGCATGTTCACGAACTTGCTGTTAACACTCGCATGATGAATTCAAACCGCTGCGCCAATTTTTCTGCATAGTAATACACCTTCTCACTTATGCCATGTGATCCAAGAACCTTAATTTTCACTTCCTTTATTACGCGACATTTTGCAGAAAACGCAGAATTTGAACCGCACTAAACAATGTAAACAAGAAAAGCTGACAGTGGAAACGCACAGCATGCAGTTGTTTCGAGAGCATAATCAGCCATCCACAATGACACATGCGTACTAACGCAAATGTATGTGGATAACTTATATTCGATACACTTCTTAATACATTCAAGTTACAACACATCATTTGTTGCAGAGGTAAAAACAATAACAGGTGTATCCTAACTCGTCAAAGTTGTCTTATGTTTTTACACTGAAAATATATTTCACTCAGCTACTGCTGGAAACACTAATGCAGATGTTATTCAATACTAAAATAAGTGACTTTTACATGAATATCATGCAGCAAAAAATATCCCTTGACTGATCATCTACGTTTCACTGGACATAAGATTCACTTGATTTTTGCAAAGCATGACTGCCACCTGAATCACATGAAAGTTCGTGTAAATTCTAATGGATATTTTCCACTGACGGTGAGAATTTTTGTTTTGTGTCTGGTGGAGCTGCAGTAATGATAGGGGATTCTGAAGTCAGTGATGTGATTGTTGAAGTCAGATTGCCCCGGATATGGTTTGTTTGTCAACTGTGACTTTGCACCGCACCTGGCTACTGTAGTGCTGGTGCTATCGCTTGCCGAAAAAACATCCAGACTACGTGGAACATCTTCTGAAGGACATCTTGAGGTTCATATCAAACAAATCAAAGCGTAGCTACGTGAATTTCAAATGATTCTGGATATTCTCGACCTTCGGCAAATTGAAAATGTTACACCAATCAGCTACTGGGTGATTGTCACTAGAGACGTTGATCAAGGGTGTCATTCTAGGTACTCCGAATTACTTCTGTTTTTCAAATTCCACTCCAATATTGACAAGAATCGGACCAAATCACCTTCCCTGTTTGCTAAACTCGAGTGTACCAATCCGTTGCTGTCTTTTTTGTTCCAGCGAAAAGGCCGGAGTTCACAATGTTGTGCGAAGAACCGTTACACTTTTCTTGATGGTTCTTACAAACGTTTGCTTGAAGAATCATAAGGTGACGATCGTAGTGCAGCGGTAACGCCAGATATTTAGAAAAGGCAGCATAATTAATCATCGGTTAAAGAAGATTTGGAGCAATAAAAAATGAAAAAGTGCCATTAAATTAGTAAAGATTGTGCCAACATAGATAATGTGTGATCAGCATTAAAAAATTAGGAATGAGCAATAAAAGATGAAGAAAAAGATCTTCGGATAATCTGAATGTGACCGGTAAATCGTCAAATAAAGCAGCAGCTATTAGTATATGTGCGAATTAAATATAGCGGTATTTCCGCCAAATTATGTAATTTGAGCACTAAACTGTTACGTATATGTCTTTTAATTTTGTTGAGATTTTCCCATAAAAACAGTAAAATGAGCAATGGATATTTGTTTGTCCATTGCTCATTTCTGTTTTTATGGGAAAATGAACAGAATTGAGACTTCATGCAGTTGGCTCAAGTGCATCAATTTGGCGGAAGCTACTGCCGTATTTAATTGCCGCATTTACTAGTAACTGTTAGCTGTTTAACAGATTTTTGATGCAACCAGGTCATCGAATCTTTTCTCATCTTTATTATCATTTCTATTGCTAATGCTGATCTACGATGCTTGACCCGGCGCGAGCAGCAACTAATCGTGGTGGCTCTTTCAACCGCAGTGCTTTTCTGAATTACTAAGTGCAGGTAAATATTTTTTAGCTACATTTAGAAAAGTCACCTGAAAACCGGAGATAGCTTTGGAGGCTTACATGGGTAGCCTCTGTACCACGAGTAATTTATGGAAGAAGCCATTGTATGCGTTTTCCAGTTAGGTCCTCAAGAAGAATGCTTTGTCAATTTGACATTTCTGCGTCTTAAAGATTGTTGCGTAGAAGTACGCATGCCGGATGTGCGCCGATCTATTATGAATCGGCGGCGGTGGTAATGGTATTTTTAAGCTGGCGGCGGCGGCGCCAGCCGCGCGCCGCCGCCGCATGATCGTGCTTAACACGGCGGCGGCGTGACGGATCGGCGCGGGCCTGAATCATCCCCTCAAATTTCCTTATGTTTATCCTTTCTAACTGTTCGGCTTTCAATCGTGCACTACTGTCAAGACCTATGGGATCACTCAACTCTTGTGTTTTGATAAAAGCCCGGATATCCATAGTGTTATATGACTCAGGTCGATGAATTGACGTGTGTATGTGTGTATCTGTATGTGTGTACAAACATATAGCACTTAACATCATAGAATTTGTTCATGACAAGTCGACGGGGAATTCGGCCAATGGCTTTACTACTAATCTTAACAAGCTTCAAGAGCGTAAATATAAGTAATAGCCAAATAGAATCAAATTGTCATTAATATGCAAATAGGTTTGTGGTTTTTATTCTTTGTCTTGAAAGTATTTATGTTATTATATATTTTCAGCGTTCAGAGTTCACATGCCAAAAGACCTCTGCACATTTCGTAACTAACGTGTACGAATATAATTTACTTCAGATCTTCACGAATATGGCGAGTCAAGTTTTCAGTGGTTGCAGAAATCGAATACGATAACACGGGGAATCTATTTTAATAAATTAACTAATGATGATATATTCAATAAATACTATTTTATTGAAGACTTATTAAAACAGAAAACAAGATTATAGAGTTCTGATTAGACATTTTATTAATTTGTACCCTGATTTTAATGTACGCAGCAGAATAGAACTGCTCTTGTAAAATAAAAAGCGCAATGGATGGAGCGAACATCTTTCAATTGCTATAAAATTGCAGTCAATCAATAATTCTATACATCAAAAATTTTAATTTAAAGAATCTTATGCATTATGGAAAATCAAAATTTAATTTTTAAAAATTAAAAAATCTAAACTATAGAAAACTTGAAATTAAAAAATCTTGAAATCTAAATATCTAAAAATTAAAATCTTGAACTCGCCAAAGCCATTTTTTCCTCTATCTAAAAAGCTGAAAATAAAAATAAACATATGTACTAAGAAATTTAAGAATCTTAATGTTTTCTTAAAAAAAAACTTAAAAATTTTTTCTAAAAAAAATCCAAATTGCTACTAATTTAGTGTCTCAAGAGACTTGGGATCAATTAAAGTCTGATATTTATTCAAAATCTAATAAGTTAAAATTAAACATTGAGTTGACCAATGACTATCAATATTTTTACAGCTTTACTATAATCACGTTTAAAAATTGGTCCACTGTGTAAAGATTTGACCTGGTTGATTGATTGTAGTTAGCCACTAGGGTGAGACATGACTCTGCTCTGAGTTGCCTGTGATGCATCAGTAACTCGTGAGTAGCTGAATACAGCTTAAAATTAAGATAGTCTGTGCCCAATATAGATGGAACAACGGCGAGCCCTATTCACAGCTATTAGGATTCTATTGCACCTATTTATTATGCGATACGTGATAAGGATATGGCTTAGCTTTAGAGTCCGATGACGGTTTTGTATAATAAAATCACGCAAATGACTATTTGAAGAAACATCTTTTCGAAAGCTGCTGTTAGAAATAAAGCGTGCACGAGGCTCTACTATCAAAAAGCAGGTCAAACTTAAACCCAGGTGGGTTTATTCAAAGTATGACTTAATTTGGAGCCACATGCACATAACTTCTCCGAAAAACGAAGGTCTACACTAATCCTTGTGATAGTAGTTTTAGCGAATGTGTGCATATTTTCTAACTCAGACTGAAATAAGAAAAAAATAAAACCCATTGAAGAGGTTGTGCATGCGCCAGGAGACACTTGTACTTTAGCGGGCGGTTTTGTATGACAGCTGCTTGTAGAAAAAGTGAGGAAAACAAGAAAGCAGTGCTCACTTGCTGGGCGGCAGTGAGGTTACTGGAGGTATCTCCAAAGCAACTCTGCAATTTAGCTTGTGTTGAAGCGCTGTCTTGCCTGTAGTTGTGAAGTTATCTGATTCGAGATTTGTCACGCACAAATAAAAACCATGTTTTTTTCTCAATGATGAAAGTTCTTAGAAAAGTTCATCAATTTCATTGTAAATAAAATTTGTTTGCCGAACGTTATTGACTTATCGATTGCAGGATCGTTCTCAATACCTCAATCCTGTCTTTCTGCAAATTAAGAGCAGCCTTTTGTTTGCTAAGATTAGGCCTACATTGCAGAACACTTTGTCGGAAACGGATGATGAGTAAAACCATGTTTGACATATTCCTAGAGCACCAAATTTTTTAACACATCGCTGGTTCGATTTTCTTTCTCTGTGTTATTAGTAGACACACGGAATGAACATTCTCGACACTCAAGGCGGACATTTTATTATTATTAAATTCAAACTCCTCGTGAAATTGCTGATAGTCGAAATACTAAAATGTACACTGCGGTTGCTAGAACAAAACGACAAAGCTCATCACGTTCACCCTTTGGGTAACACCTCGCATCAGGATGTCATCATTTTGTTATAAAAGCATATTTCCAAGGGGCTAATGAACATTACTATGCACGGTGAAAAAATTTCATTGGCGCGCCTCAAATTGGCCGGCGGCGTGGGTAAAAAAATGCAGCAGCGCGCCGGTCGAAAGTAGTGGCGGCAGCGGCGCCGTAAATAGTCGGCGGCGGCGCAGATCTAATCGGTAACTGGTGCGGTTTCATGGTGACAAGAAATGCCTTCAACGAATTATTCCTTATCTTAGCTCCTTTCGCGAGGTGCGCAAACGTCAATGCTAATGCTATTATTATGCATCATTATGCATATTATCGCATACAGCGAAGAATTAGAATTAGAGGTTTGAAAATCGATTGCCGAACATTATCAACATTGCCTAAATGAACATTTCCCTTAGTGTCACGGTGATAATAAACTATCTAGCAACTAACATAATTTCAGGGGAATTCCCTCAGCAAGTAAACAAATTCTTAGATCATCATAGTAATGAAGAATTTTATCCGAATCTACTCCATTCACCCCTCCATTATCAGGCGCGTGCCTTGTTCAATGAACTTTTTATCAGCAAACTGACTCGCAACCTTGACTGAGTAACAAACCGACCGCGGGTGGAGGTGATAACGGCGACGACAACGACTTGATTTATGCCACTCAATAGGGAAACTACCGAAAATCAATTCAACGTAGAAAGTTTTCAATTTTGCCCTAGGCCACCAGATGGACATCTCTGACCCGAGCGATGAATTGTTAGGCGCATATTATTATTGGTTTGCATCGAACGGAATAATCTGTCTCGCTTCAGCGCCCCGCTTCCACTGCCACTGAGCACGTTGACACCGTTCGTAGCCACACAGCTGCACGTTTATTATCATGATAATATCGACAATGTTCGATTCGAAACAGCAACAATACCAATATCAACCTCTGCGTTGCAACGTGCTGCTACTGCATACTGCATGCATGCAGTTACCGAGTGCAGCGCACCTGTCCAACCAGACTCGTGCGGCGCTCTCTATCCCTCTTCTTAGTCCGTACGTCCCCGTCCCTTCGATCCACCTCGCACAAAGTCATCGACACACCGGGCTGACCGCACTGAGCCAGGTGTGTGAGTGCGACTGCGTGCGTGCATGCGTGCGCCAATCGAGCTCTCTTGAACTAAACGATTAGGTAAACTCGCAAACTGGGAGAAAGAAGAACCGCGCTCGCCAAACCGAACCGAAGCACGGGAGTCAAGGTCAGCATCGCATCGATAAGCGAACGTTACACTCTTCCCCTTTCGCGCGGCGGCGATGCATCCGATGAAATTTATTGAAGCCCACTCTCAACAACAAGGGGATGGGCAAAATAATTGGAGATACCGGGGATCGAACCCGGGGCCTTTCACATGCAAAGCGAACGCTCTACCACTGAGCTATATCCCCTTCTTAGAATTGTAGGGAATGGTACCAAAATCGTAGCAATTAGGATGAATTGTCAACTGAATAACAGGTTGTAAAATTGTAGCTAATAATTTCCAAGATAGGTTATTTGTTTAGAAACCAGTCAAACTATCCGAACCGTTTTTCGAGTTGACAGTAGATGACTGTAATTAAACTGACCTACTAAGTTCGTGTCGACGCTAAATGCTATCAGTTGTTTGCCGTCCAAGGAGAGCAAACAGAGTGACGAATTCAACACGCCTGCGACACGCGACATTAGCTGCAACTCTTGCTTAGAAGAAGACCCACTCAATGAATTTTCTCACTGACAGTGAATGTCGCACATGCTGTGGCCCTTGTCCCGGGGAATAAAATTAAGTCATCACTTTTCGTTTGTTCATGTCGGGAGTGGGTCTGCCCGTTGACCTCCATTGAATGTTTTCGTCACATTATTTTCACCGTTTTCGCTTTTGCTACTATCAACTGTAGTAGCGGTTGCTTTTTTTTGTTGCGATGGTAATTGTATGTTCAGCTCAAGTAGCTGAGGTGGTAAGCGTACAATTTACACTTGAGTTAAGTCGAGTGAGTGGCGTATCGTGGTTTACTGGTGTTACTACTTTTTGCTATCGCCACTATTACTTTTACTACACTACTACAGAAGTGGTTTCTTATGCATGTACTGTTGCTAGGTAAAGTTTCAAGTTTTCCGTGACGTATTGGGTGGCAGTGTAAGCATGGACTGTTTACTGTTGGACGGCGAATTAAAAAACTTGAGCAAATTAAGTACTGCTTATCAACTATTGACCATTATTCACTGGATATGATGTATGATATGTACTACCACCCATTGTAGCACGGAAACTAAGTCCGACAGCAGTGAGCTCTCCTCGCTGTTAGACTTGATCAAGCTTTAATAACCACTGATTATCCTAATCATGCCATTGTATGAAGGGCCAGAAAGGGGTTGGGTGGATCGATGGGCAACATCACCTATACGTATCCACAGGGATAAAAGAATCTCCTTCCAACAACAAGATTGAACAAATGGTCATAAGAGCGAGCTATCTAACATGAGGATGCCCCAATGGGCGGGGAGAAGAGCCCACCCTCTATTCACAAACTGTTATCAATGGGGAGTTGGCATTCCCACTCTCCCCATCCAGAGTGCTTCAATCGGGTGCCCTGATGGTCCCTCCCGTTGCCATTAAATATTTATATAATAGTGTATATACTTATGTAAATGAAAATTACTACAAGTTCTGTGGTTCCGCGCTTAAGCACGTTTTCGTTCGTTTTCAGCGATAGCTGCAATTCACCAAATTCTCGATTTGAGGAATCCTGCAAAAGTTTGTTAAATCCATTAAAATTTAATCATTTTATTTTACTCTTATTTATTGGTCACTATTTGCTGCTTGATGCTGGTTTTATAACCGCATCTTTGAAGTAAACTCAGTAAAATAAAAACTGTCAATTATAATAATATTGTGAGTAATGATAAAGTAATGACAATGATTGAACTGTAAAATCAGACACTAGCTAAATGTATACAGCGCTGCATGAAAAAAATCCGCTCGAGTTTGGTAAAATGTCCATTTGCAAATCGGTAGTGAAAAATACAATCAATAATAAGTGCAAAACCCCATCACAGACTCCGTTGCAACCTCCTGCATTCAAGGCACCAGACACGTCCAAATCACCAGAGGCGAAGAAGGTATCATAATGACAATTGGAGCTATAAGACAAAGCAACTAAAAGTATCCGCAACCTACTAAGACAAACTATAATATTCTTCCTATGTTAACATATAAATCACAAAAACACCTGTTGAACCCTTTCGGCACGCTAAACCGAGTGCAAGGGCTTCCTGAATCGTCCTGATATAGCCTGAAAAGTTTAGAACATCATTTCTATATTTGTAAATCCATTCTCAGATATAACATCGTTTATTTATCTGAATATTTTGTTCTGCAACAGCAAATATGCGTCTCTCCTTGTTCATGATCTAGACTAACCTTTTTATTCAAACCTTACCATACAATTTGGCAGGTAGTCATATAACCGTTTTCGTATGTACTTCAGTGTGTTGAATATCAAGAATAATACCACGCGCTTAGAAAATTGCATCACCAACTGTGGACCCTTCCAGTTGAGTGTTTTGATAAGTATATTTTGAGTGTTATAGCTATTTCCTGAAATCTTGGTTAAATCCATTAAAATTCCACCAAATCAGCCATTTATTCCTTCTATATAAGCGTTGCCTTGCCCATTGCTTGATGATTGGTGCTGAATTTGGAAATCTTATTTCAATGGTATATTTTAGACTGTAAATTCCAGCCATAATGCTATGCTCTCCTTCATTCCTTAGCACGTTGTTTGGTGTTGCTGGAGTGTGTCCACCCGCTAGAACTGTACTTCACTAAAGCTTGCTTCAGATAGAATTGGAACAAAAACAATTGCCTGTATTTCAGTTATTTATGATTGAATTCAAGATCTTTTTTATACAAATGTAGCGTTTTCTTCATACTTTTAAGAAAAAATACGGATAAAATTATTCGTCACGGTTTCGAAGGAATTCTCGAATTTTCCCTGTAACACGGCTCATTAGGCGGCGCACACCTTCTTCGTCCATCGTTTTAGCTATCTTATTCCACAAGGTCTTCATCTGATTGATTTCTTTGACAACCTCTCCCTTTGCCTTGAGTCTCCTCTTCATGATTGCCCAGTATTTCTCAATAGGGCGGAACTGGGGGCAGTTGGGTGGGTTAAGGTTTTTCGGAACAACCTGGACCCCTTTCTCTGCATACCATTCTTGAACGACTTTGCTGTAATGACAGCTTGCCTAATCTGGCCAAAACATTACGAGATGGTCGTGGGATCGAATGAACGGCAAAATTCGTTTTTGGAGACACTCTTTTTGGAATAGTTCCGGCGTCATTGTCTTATTTGTAACGAAAACTTTTGTTTTTTTTTGCCACAGCTGCAAATGCCCTGCCAATTCATGAGTTTTCGTGTCGGCAAAAACAAATTTAAATTTGGCTGGAACATCCCCCCGAGCCGTTGCCAAGTAAAATTGTTGACCTGGGATTTGCCCGAAGTCAGCCTTGACATAGGTTTCATCGTCCATCGGAAGACACCCGTCGAACTTGGTCAGCACCTGGTCGTATAGCTTCCGAGCACGGATTTTGGCCACACTATTCTGTTTTATGGTCCGATTTGGCTGTTTGCTAGCTCGATACGACTTGATTCCTTCCCGGAGTCGAGTTCTCCTCACGGTACTATGGGCAGCACCGAATTTTCTGGCCAAATCACGGTCCGACAGATTGGGATTCCTCTTAATCGTCTTCAAAATCTTACCACGCAGTTTCCGGTCGACAGTTCCACTCCGACGATTGGCTTGAAGGCTTCCGAATCGTCGTCAATGTTTCCTTATACCGTTTGATAACGCGCCATACGGTATTTCTGGGCAATTTCAGCTGTTTAGCTAGCCTAGATGCAGACCACAATGGATTTTCCAAATAACTGTGCACAATTTTTTCCCTTCTTTCGGCTTCCATGTTGATTGTTTACAAAGTACAGTCGATTTGCGGAATGTCAAAAATACATACGTGAAGCTGACAAAATTCCCGACACGTGGGCGCCAAGAACTTCCAAATCCGTCCACCAGGAGCGCCACAATATGAGCAAAAGTTTGTTCCAATTCTAAATGAAGCAAGCCTTAGTGACTGAACTACAAACAATACGTCCAACACCCTAGGATAGCATTTGACCCATCAAATTTATTATTTATGTCCTATTTAAGTCTGACGTTACTTCACATAACACTAGTCGGCAGTGTTTCACTCCCTTCAAGTACATATATTGAATTTTATAGATTTCGCCACGCTGTGTTCAAATATGGGCTCAGAAATGCTGTAACACGACCAGTTTTTGAAAAAAATGTGATTAAAATTCACAAAAACACGTATTTCCGTAGTTATATGATCTACCTCATCAACAACCAGAATATTGGCTCTGCCCTTTGCAAGTTGGACTTGGATTTTATGGAATGGACCTTCCTGAATCCATTCGTGAACACAGATTTTTCGTAACACGTAAGATTGATGAAATAAACCGGGTTTTCATTCACAAAATTACGATTTTTTATGAAAATCAAGATTTCCTATTTTGAAAACATGAATTTTCGCTCCGCCCTTTGAATGTTGGGTTTGGATTTCCTATCTGTCAGTCAGTCAGTCAGTTAGTCAGTCAGTCATTTAGTTGAAATTTTCTCTATATTTTTCAACTTAAATTCACTTTGTTTTCTGTTTCCTTTTTTTAGTTCTCCAAAGGTTTTTGCCTCTGTAGCATCCAGCAGCATCGCTGGGCTCCATTTGCCAGCAAAGTTCTTTTCAGTCTGTGCGATATCTTGATGAAATCGTTCTCCATGTTCATCTGAGACGGCTCCCATATTCTCTGGGAAGAAGTCCAGATGAGAATGCAAAAGTGCAATTTAAGTAACATATTACATCCCAGTGCAGCAAACGAATCAACCAGCTCTTGA
>JASCZW010007243.1:0-70981 GCA_034211315.2 Aedes japonicus
TCGAGTGGAAAACCGTTCGCGCCCTCGATTTGCGATACCGCGTAGAAGTGGGTTCGTTCGCGACGGGAAGGAGAGATCGATTCGATTGAAAAACGATCCACTTCCGTCGAGTTGGTTCGTCGCGAAGAGTTTT
Source organism: Aedes japonicus (assembly GCA_034211315.2). NCBI lineage: Eukaryota > Metazoa > Arthropoda > Insecta > Diptera > Culicidae > Aedes > Aedes japonicus. The sequence goes on from JASCZW010007243.1 coordinate 134, forward strand.
ACGCCGCGACGGAAGGAGCAATTTCGTTCGATTGTGTATTACTCTCGCCGGTTCGGTTCCGCGTAGAAACGGTTAATTTTCGCGTCGGGAAGGATTTTTCGTTCGAGTTGAATTACCGTTTCCGTTCGTTTGTTCGAGATGCCTGCAAAGGAGGAGAAGCAGTTGGCTGGTAGTTTCGCCCAGCGCAAACGCGTGTTAAAATTTTCGATGCACTAGAGCGGTTCATTCACGATTATGACCATGATCGTGACAGTTTTCAATTGTGTGTGCGCATTGATTCGGTAGACAAGCTGAACGCTGATTTCGGGGAGTGTCAGAGTACGATCGAGAGATTCGATTCACCAGAAGCGCTGGACCAACACATCGACGAACGAGTGCAATTCGAGCAGCGGTACTGCCAGGCAAAGGGTTTTCTTCTGTCGAAGCGTGCTGGAGATAACAACCAATCGTTACTGAATGAATCGATCCCTGCACAACATCATCCAAATTTCCACCTACGTCTACCCAAAATTGATTTGCCAAAGTTTAATGGGGATTTTTCACGTTGGATTTCGTTTCGAGATACATTCACGTCGATGGTACACATTAACTGCGATATTCCGACTGTCGCAAAGCTCCAGTATCTCCTTCAATCACTCGAGGGTAGTGCCAAGAAGCCGTTTGAATCGGTGGACGTCGAAGCTGACAGCTACGCCACTACATGGGAAGCTCTCTTGAAGCGATATGACAACCGCAAGTACCTCAAGAAGCAGCTCTTCAAGGCCCTTTCCGATTTGCCAGCAGTTAAGCAGGAGTGTGCTACGCGCATCCACAGTTTAGTCGACGATTTTCAACGTCATGTTCGCGCCCTCTGCAAGTTGGGTGAACCAGTGGATCATTGGGATTTGCCACTCATCCATCTGCTTACGTACAAGCTGGATCAAACCACACTTCGTGCCTGGGAGGAGAAAACCAGCCAACTGGACGACTTGAAGTACAATGAGCTGGTTGACTTTCTCTACCAACGGGTACGGATTCTCAACTCCGTAAGCCCAGACAAGCATCAATCAACGTCGTATAAGGTGGCCGGCATTCCACAGAGAAACTACAAGCAGAACCTGTCAGTCAACGCAGCCACAGCCTCCACTCGTAGTTATTCCTGTCCACTTTCTTGTACGGACAACCATTCTCTGCGAACATGCCCAGTGTTTCTTGAGAAAACGTCAACCAACGTCGGGAGCTGGTATCTCAAAGGCGATTATGTTGGAATTGTCTCAGCGTTGGCCATCAATCAAGGAATTGTGGTTCAAAATTCACCTGTCGCACGTGTCACGAGAAACATCATTCTCTTCTGCATAATTTTACCCAAGCGAAGGTATCATCCACATCAGCTATCCAAAGCAGTTTGGCTAAGTCAACTACGTCGTCCAAGTCTACTGCTCCAACAGCTTCAGTTCAACAATCCCTTCCATCCACGTCACAAACCGTGGATATGTCCGGTGCCCAGCAGGTCAGTATGGCAGTCCAAACTGCTTGTACCATGACACTGCTAGAAACGGTTGTTGTTAACATCGTCGATGACTACGGAAATACGCACAAGGCAAGAGCTCTCCTCGATTCGGCATCAATGTCGAATTTCATTTCGAAACCACTGGCGAAAATTCTCTACAGTCATCCTTCCACAGTTGACGTATCCGTCGCAGGCATCGGTTCGTCTACACAAAGGATAAGAAGTGCCATTACTGCAACCATCGAGTCGGGAGATCGAACGATCTCGATGAAATTGCAGTTTTGGTACTAAAGCAACCATCGGCAGAATTGCCAACTACACCGATCAACATTTTAGCATGGAAGCTGCCAAACGTCAAGCTAGCAGATCCCCAGTTCAACGTTCCTGGATGCATAGACCTCGTTATCGGCAGTGAAACGTACTGGGATCTCCACACGGGACGGAAGATTTTTCTGGGTGATGGTCTTCCGTGGGTAGTCGAAACTTCATTTGGTTGGGCGGTCTCTGGACCCGCATCTCGCTCGGCTACCTGTATTCCACGGTTCTGCTATCTCTCTACCGCTGATGATCGGCTGGAAGCCGCTCTTCAAAAATTCTGGGACATGGAAACAATTCCATCGGGCTTAATTCGATCTGCAGAAGAAAACCACTGTGAAGAGCTGTATTCTACAACGACGACGCGTGATTCAACTGGACGATACGTAGTGCGTCTGCCAAAGACCAATGATCCGGAAAAGGTTCTCGGAGAATCTAGGTCTATTGCTGATCGACGTTTTTTGAGCCTGGAACGTCGCCTAGCGAAAGATTCTACAACGAAGGACTCCTACAATCGGTTTATGGACGAATATCTACAACTTGGTCACATGAAGCAGATTACAGATCCTGTTGATGATTCCATCCCACACTGTTATATTCCCCATCATGTCGTCTTCAAGGAGTCCAGTACGACAACGAAGGTAAGAGTAGTCTTTGACGCATCATGCAAGACTTCGTCCGGCTACTCGTTGAACGATACGCTCCTTGTTGGACCAGTCATCCAACAAGACCTTTATTCAATATACATGAGATTCCGTACAAAACTTGTTGCTGTGGTAGCAGACGTCGAGAAAATGTACAGACAAGTGTTGCATCATCCAGACGACCTGCAGTTTCTCCGTATTCGTCATCGCAGATGCCCTTCCGATTCTATCACCACGTATGAACTCCAAACTGTCACATACGGTACAGCGAGCGCACCTTATCTCGCAACGAAAACGCTCCAGCAGATTGCCAAAGACCAAGCGGCATCGTATCCTGCTGCGGTTGATCCTGTTTTGAACGATTTCTACGTCGATGATCTACTGTCTGGCGCTTCAGACGTGGAATCTGCGATAATTATGCGACGACAAGTTACCGGTATGCTGGGTGCAGCTGGATTAACGCTGAAGAAGTGGGCGTCAAATTACCAGGAAGTGTTGCAGGATGTTCTGCCAGAAGACCTGGCCATCCAACCTCTACACGGTGTGCAAGATGCGCAGACGATTTCCACACTTGGTCTTTTGTGGGATCCAAAGGCCGATAATCTCCAGTTCAAGGTTGAAATACCTCTTCCGACTGCCATCTTAACCAAACGCAAAATTCTATCATATATCGCTCAGATTTTCGACCCCCTGGGCTTGTTGGGGGCAGTCGTTACCAAGGCCAAGCTGTTCATGCAGCGTCTGTGGGCGTTGAAGCAAGACGGCGTTTCCTGTGAATGGGATTCTCCGTTACCAGAAAAACTTCAAAATGAGTGGAAGCAGTTCCATTCCACGTTACATATGCTCGCCGAAGTCAAAGTTCCTCGTTCAGTCCTCCGTTCTACAAGTGATAGTATTCAGCTCCATTTTTTTGCCGACGCATCTTCGATTGCTTACGGAGCTTGCTGCTTTGTTCGAACGGAATCAGCAGATGGTGTACAGGTTCACCTGTTGACATCAAAATCAAAGGTTGCCCCACTGTCTACACACCACACCATTGCTAGACTCGAACTGTGTGCTGCGCACCTGGCATCACAACTATTCAAGAAAGTGAACGCATCGTTAAAGTTTACCTCCATCACCTACTTCTGGTCAGACTCCAGTACCGTGCTTCAGTGGTTGCGTTCGTCCCCAACTCGCTGGAAGACCTTCGTTGCCAACCGAGTGTCCAAGATCCAGCCTTCTACGAGCACTGGAGATGACCACTGGAGCCACATTGCTGGATCCGAGAATCCAGCCGATGATATTTCTCGTGGCCTCAACCCAACGGACATCCTAAATTGCTCTCGTTGGTGGCAAGGCCCGGGTTGGCTTTCACTAAGTCCTGAGCACTGGCCTATGACGATCATTGATCAGGAAACCTCTTCTGCAGTGTCTGAAGAACGACAGAAAGTTGTGGCAATGGCTGCTGTACAAAGTACGTTCTGTGATGAGTTATTTTCTCGTTATTCCCGCTACAACAAGCTAGTCCGAGTAGTTGCAATCTGTTGTCGTTATTGGCAACATTTGAAGTAACTCACACAATCACGTTGTTCTAGATCTGCTAAGATGCCCGTTAACAGCCAGCACAAATCTCCGTCCAGTTGTCCTTCGGCACTTACTACTGCTGAGCTCCACCACGCTGATCATCTACTATGTCGCTTAGCACAGCGTCAATCATTCGCTGAGGAACTAATGCATCTAGCTAATGAGAATCGCATCGCCAAACCGTCAGCACTAAAGTGGCTAAAACCTTTCGTGGATGAAGACGGTACTCTTCGTGTCGGTGGTCGGCTAAGCAATGCCGCATTGTCCGTCGCTAACAAGCACCCAATTGTTCTACCCGCCAAACATCCGCTGTCTGCTCTGCTGGCTAGCAGTTACCACGTAAGCCTACTGCACGCAGGGCCACAACTCCTGTTAGCCACTCTGCGCCAGAAGTTTTGGATCCTTGGCGGCAGAAACCTGGTAAAGTCCGTCTTCCACCAATGCCACACTTGCTTCCGATCCAAGCCCACTCTAGTTCAGCAGAGCACAGCGGATCTGCCGGTTTCGCGAGTTTCACCGACGCGTCCATTTTCTGTGTGCGGTGTTGACTACTGTGGACCGTTCTACGTGAAGTCAGCAGTGCGAAACCGTGGTCCTACCAAGGTTTATGTGGCCATCTTCGTTTGTTTTGCAACCAGAGCGGTACACATCGAGCTAGTGAGCGATTTGTCAACCCCTGCATTTCTAGCTGCACTCCGTCGTCTCATCGCCAGACGAGGAAAGGTAGTCGAGCTCCACTCTGACAACGCCACTACCTTCAAAGGGGCTTCACATGATCTCAACAGAGTTTACCGTATGCTGAAGACTGATTCTACTGATAGAGAGCAAATTTTCAATTGGTGTTCTAGGAATGAAATAACCTGGAAGTTTATTCCACCTCGAGCACCCCACTTCGGAGGGCTTTGGGAGGCCGCCGTCAAATCGGCGAAAAATCATCTCTTAAAGATCATCGGTAACGTCAACCTTGCCTACGAGGATCTGCTAACCTTGATTAGCACAAGTCGAGATGTGTCTAAATTCTCGACCTCTAACGCCAATTCCAGAAGACCCGACGGATCTAGACGTCTTAACACCAGGGCATTTTCTCGTCGGCAGCAATCTTCAAGCGATTCCAGAACGCAATTGGATGCAGACCGCCGATAACCGTTTAAATCATTGGGACTTAACACAAAAACATCTGCAGCAAATCTGGTCTCGCTGGTACCCAGAGTACCTACAACAGCTGCAAGCTCGTGCAACTAAAGGTTGCAATCCGCCAGTCACAATCGAAGTAGGTTCGATCGTGATCATCAAGGAAGACAACGTTCCACCAGCAACTTGGCCTCTGGGGAAGGTTGTTAAGCTCTTTCCGGGAAAAGATGGTGTCGTCCGTGTAGTAGCGCTGAAGACAGCGACTGCTAATGAAGTCGTGCGAGCCGTTGCACGAATCGCTCTACTTCCGTCACCGAGAGCGTTACAGTAAACATTAACTCCCTTTGGAAGAAAACCTAAAAATTAATTTTTCACTAGTAGCATAAGTTTTGTAAATACTAATTTTTTGAAACATGGCTGTTTCAAGGTGGCCGGAATGTTGAAGATATCCATATTTAGTATAAGAAACCTGAATTAGTCTAACGTTAACAGTTCGACATGACACGAATTGTCCTTGTCTGAGAGTAGAGAGCGAGAGAGAATCTGATCCCGATTACGATGGTAGCCGATGGTTGCTCTAGAATAGGCAGATAAAGAACAGTTCAAAATTTTGTAAATAGTCAGTATCGAAATACACATCGAATCTTAAACACATTTCGTTTTAGTGCTTTCTTTCTGGTCATTCGATAACAAGTGGATTTTACGTTGGCATTCCCAGACTTGTGCGCGTTTGATCTCGATTGGAAAATCGGCAAAGTCCTCCCGTAAAAGGACTTTGATCATTTTGTGGGTCATTGGGCTATTCTCCGCGAGTGACACCTTTTCGGGGCTAGTTGAAACTAGCGAAGAAAGACCTTCGAACACGGCAAGGCGATTATCGTCATCATTTGGTCCTTCGAACCGGATCGAAGGCAGTTCTAACCGAGAAGAAACTTCTCGCTGAGTGGTGTGAAGAAAGCGATTTGACCAACCGCGCGCGCGGGTCAGACTTTATCATATTGATAGTGCTATTATTGCCTTTGTGCAAACAAACAGTGCGAGTGCGCTGGGAGGCTTTACCAAGGCGGGTAAACCTCGTTGGTGTGTAAAGAAAATATTTTTCGGTTCGTGTGACTGTTTTCGCGATAGTGCCAAGGCGGGTGCTATTTGGGCTCTGTGAGTGATTCGATCATCGCAAAACGATATCGCGGCGGTGCTTTGGAAGAACGATAGTGACGCTACGTTCTAGTGCTTCGAATGCGAGTCTAAGTTTCAAGTTTCGAAACACTTTCTACCGTCGGCAAACAGTTCGTGTGTGATCTTTGTGTGACTGAAACATTTACCAGTGATACTCTACAATAGAAGAACGAGCATTCATCTTGGCCATATTGTCTGTGGTCATTATTGGAAGGTGATTCACCCTGTATCACCGTCATCGCCATCTTCAAGGCTTGCTAGCGTGGCTTAAGAACGCGACTCGGCGCCATCGCTTTGGTGCCATTTGATTGGTGGAATTGGATTGGATTGATTTCATCGACCATTTAGAAAGCATCCGATCACAAGGATATCTCCGGTGAGTCCGTTCTATGTTATCGTTGCATGTGTGGCTAGCAGTAGCCGTGATTAGAATATAAGAAAGTGGGTAGCTTTTTTTCATTTGCTATTGTGGCTTGGTGGTTAAGACGGCCGCGAATCGAGTGGAAAACCGTTCGCGCCCTCGATTTGCGATACCGCGTAGAAGTGGGTTCGTTCGCGACGGGAAGGAGAGATCGATTCGATTGAAAAACGATCCACTTCCGTCGAGTTGGTTCGTCGCGAAGAGTTTACACCGCGACGGGAAGGAGCAATTTCGTTCGATTGTGTATTACTCTCGCCGGTTCGGTTCCGCGTAGAAACGGTTAATTTTCGCGTCGGGAAGGATTTTTCGTTCGAGTTGAATTACCGTTTCCGTTCGTTTGTTCGAGATGCCTGCAAAGGAGGAGAAGCAGTTGGCTGGTAGTTTCGCCCAGCGCAAACGCGTATTAAAAATTTTCGATGCACTAGAGCGGTTCATTCACGATTATGACCATGATCGTGACAGTTTTCAATTGTGTGTGCGCATTGATTCGGTAGACAAGCTGAACGCTGATTTCGGGGAGTGTCAGAGTACGATCGAGAGATTCGATTCACCAGAAGCGCTGGACCAACACATCGACGAACGGGTGCAATTCGAGCAGCGGTACTGCCAGGCAAAGGGTTTTCTTCTGTCGAAGCGTGCTGGAGATAACAACCAATCGTTGCTGAATGAATCGATCCCTGCACAACATCATCCAAATTTCCACCTACGTCTACCCAAAATTGATTTGCCAAAGTTTAATGGGATTTTTCACGTTGGATTTCGTTTCGAGATACATTCACGTCGATGGTACACATTAACTGCGATATTCCGACTGTCGCAAAGCTCCAGTATCTCCTTCAATCACTCGAGGGTAGTGCCAAGAAGCCGTTTGAATCGGTGGACATCGAAGCTGACAGCTACGCCACTACATGGGAAGCTCTCTTAAAGCGATATGACAACCGCAAGTACCTCAAGAAGCAGCTCTTCAAGGCCCTTTCCGATTTACCAGCAGTTAAGCAGGAGTGTGCTACGCGCATCCACAGTTTAGTCGACGATTTTCAACGTCATGTTCGCGCCCTCTGCAAGTTGGGTGAACCAGTGGATCATTGGGATTTGCCACTCATCCATCTGCTTACGTACAAGCTGGATCAAACCACACTTCGTGCCTGGGAGGAGAAAACCAGCCAACTGGACGACTTGAAGTACAATGAGCTGGTCGACTTTCTCTACCAACGGGTACGGATTCTCAACTCCGTAAGCCCAGACAAGCATCAATCAACGTCGTATAAGGTGGCCGGCATTCCACAGAGAAACTACAAGCAGAACCTGTCAGTCAACGCAGCCACAGCCTCCACTCCTAGTTATTCCTGTCCACTTTCTTGTACGGACAACCATTCTCTGCGAACATGCCCAGTGTTTCTTGAGAAAAACGTCAACCAACGTCGGGAGCTGGTATCTCAAAGGCGATTATGTTGGAATTGTCTCAGCGTTGGCCATCAATCAAGGAATTGTGGTTCAAAATTCACCTGTCGCACGTGTCACGAGAAACATCATTCTCTTCTGCATAATTTTACCCAAGCGAAGGTATCATCCACATCAGCTATCCAAAGCAGTTTGGCTAAGTCAACTACGTCGTCCAAGTCTACTGCTCCAACAGCTTCAGTTCAACAATCCCTTCCATCCACGTCACAAACCGTGGATATGTCCGGTGCCCAGCAGGTCAGTATGGCAGTCCAAACTGCTTGTACCATGACACTGCTAGAAACGGTTGTTGTTAACATCGTCGATGACTACGGAAATACGCACAAGGCAAGAGCTCTCCTCGATTCGGCATCAATGTCGAATTTCATTTCGAAACCACTGGCGAAAATTCTCTACAGTCATCCTTCCACAGTTGACGTATCCGTCGCAGGCATCGGTTCGTCTACACAAAGGATAAGAGTGCCATTACTGCAACCATCGAGTCGGGAGATCGAACGATCTCGATGAAATTGCAGTTTTTGGTACTAAAGCAACCATCGGCAGAATTGCCAACTACACCGATCAACATTTTAGCATGGAAGCTGCCAAACGTCAAGCTAGCAGATCCCCAGTTCAACGTTCCTGGATGCATAGACCTCGTTATCGGCAGTGAAACGTACTGGGATCTCCACACGGGACGGAAGATTTTTCTGGGTGATGGTCTTCCGTGGGTAGTCGAAACTTCATTTGGTTGGGCGGTCTCTGGACCCGCATCTCGCTCGGCTACCTGTATTCCACGGTTCTGCTATCTCTCTACCGCTGATGATCGGCTGGAAGCCGCTCTTCAAAAATTCTGGGACATGGAAACAATTCCATCGGGCTTAATTCGATCTGCAGAAGAAAACCACTGTGAAGAGCTGTATTCTACAACGACGACGCGTGATTCAACTGGACGATACGTAGTGCGTCTGCCAAAGACCAATGATCCGGAAAAGGTTCTCGGAGAATCTAGGTCTATTGCTGATCGACGCTTTTTGAGCCTGGAACGTCGCCTAGCGAAAGATTCTACAACGAAGGACTCCTACAATCGGTTTATGGACGAATATCTACAACTTGGTCACATGAAGCAGATTACAGATCCTGTTGATGATTCCATCCCACACTGTTATATTCCCCATCATGTCGTCTTCAAGGAGTCCAGTACGACAACGAAGGTAAGAGTAGTCTTTGACGCATCATGCAAGACTTCGTCCGGCTACTCGTTGAACGATACGCTCCTTGTTGGACCAGTCATCCAACAAGACCTTTACTCAATATACATGAGATTCCGTACAAAACTTGTTGCTGTGGTAGCAGACGTCGAGAAAATGTACAGACAAGTGTTGCATCATCCAGACGACCTGCAGTTTCTCCGTATTCGTCATCGCAGATGCCCTTCCGATTCTATCACCACGTATGAACTCCAAACTGTCACATACGGTACAGCGAGCGCACCTTATCTCGCAACGAAAACGCTCCAGCAGATTGCCAAAGACCAAGCGGCATCGTATCCTGCTGCGGTTGATCCTGTTTTGAACGATTTCTACGTCGATGATCTACTGTCTGGCGCTTCAGACGTGGAATCTGCGATAATTATGCGACGACAAGTTACCGGTATGCTGGGTGCAGCTGGATTAACGCTGAAGAAGTGGGCGTCAAATTACCAGGAAGTTTTGCAGGATGTTCTGCCAGAAGACCTGGCCATCCAACCTCTACACGGTGTGCAAGATGCGCAGACGATTTCCACACTTGGTCTTTTGTGGGATCCAAAGGCCGATAATCTCCAGTTCAAGGTTGAAATACCTCTTCCGACTGCCATCTTAACCAAACGCAAAATTCTATCATATATCGCTCAGATTTTTGACCCCCTGGGCTTGTTGGGGGCAGTCGTTACCAAGGCCAAGCTGTTCATGCAGCGTCTGTGGGCGTTGAAGCAAGACGGCGTTTCCTGTGAATGGGATTCTCCGTTACCAGAAAAACTTCAAAATGAGTGGAAGCAGTTCCATTCCACGTTACATATGCTCGCCGAAGTCAAAGTTCCTCGTTCAGTCCTCCGTTCTACAAGTGATAGTATTCAGCTCCATTTTTTTGCCGACGCATCTTCGATTGCTTACGGAGCTTGCTGCTTTGTTCGAACGGAATCAGCAGATGGTGTACAGGTTCACCTGTTGACATCAAAATCAAAGGTTGCCCTACCTGTCTACACACCACACCATTGCTAGACTCGAACTGTGTGCTGCGCACCTGGCATCACAACTATTCAAGAAAGTGAACGCATCGTTAAAGTTTACCTCCATCACCTACTTCTGGTCAGACTCCAGTACCGTGCTTCAGTGGTTGCGTTCGTCCCCAACTCGCTGGAAAACCTTCGTTGCCAACCGAGTGTCCAAGATCCAGTCTTCTACGAGCATTGACCACTGGAGGCACATTGCTGGATCCGAGAATCCAGCCGATGATATTTCTCGTGGTCTCAACCCAACGGATATCCTAAATTGCTCTCGTTGGTGGCAAGGCCCGGGTTGGCTTTCACTTAGTCCTGAGCACTGGCCTATGACGATCATTGATCAGGAAACCTCTTCTGCAGTGTCTGAAGAACGACAGAAAGTTGTGGCAATGGCTGCTGTACAAAGTACGTTCTGTGATGAGTTATTTTCTCGTTATTCTCGCTACAACAAGCTACGCCGAGTTGTTGCATTTTGTTGTCGTTATTTGCAACATTTGAAGGAACTCACACAATCACGCTGTTCTAGATCTGCTAAGATGCCCGTTAACAGCCAGCATAAATCTCCGTCCAGTTGTCCTTCGGCACTTACTACTGCTGAGCTCCACCACGCTGATCATCTATTATGTCGCTTAGCACAGCGTCAATCATTCGCTGAGGAACTAATGCATCTAGCTAATGAGAATCGCATCGCCAAATCGTCAGCACTAAAGTGGCTGAAACCTTTCGTGGATAAAGACGGTACTCTTCGTGTCGGTGGTCGGCTAAGCAATGCCGCATTGTCCGTCGCTAACAAGCACCCAATTGTTCTACCCGCCAAACATCCGCTGTCTGCTCTGCTGGCTAGCAGTTACCACGTAAGCCTACTGCACGCAGGTCCACAACTCCTGTTAGCCACTCTGCGCCAGAAGTTTTGGATCCTTGGCGGCAGAAACCTGGTAAAGTCCGTCTTCCACCAATGCCACACTTGCTTCCGATCCAAGCCCACTCTAGTTCAGCAGAGCACAGCGGATCTGCCGGCTTCGCGAGTTTCACCGACGCGTCCATTTTCTGTGTGCGGTGTTGACTACTGTGGACCGTTCTACGTGAAGTCAGCAGTGCGAAACCGTGGTCCTACCAAGGTTTATGTGGCCATCTTCGTTTGTTTTGCAACCAGAGCGGTACACATCGAGCTAGTGAGCGATTTGTCAACCCCTGCATTTCTAGCTGCACTCCGTCGTCTCATCGCCAGACGAGGAAAGGTAGTCGAGCTCCACTCTGACAACGCCACTACCTTCAAAGGGGCTTCACATGATCTCAACAGAGTTTACCGTATGCTGAAGACTGATTCTACTGATAGAGAGCAAATTTTCAATTGGTGTTCTAGGAATGAAATAACCTGGAAGTTTATTCCACCTCGAGCACCCCACTTCGGAGGGCTTTGGGAGGCCGCCGTCAAATCGGCGAAAAATCATCTCTTAAAGATCATCGGTAACGTCAACCTTGCCTACGAGGATCTGCTAACCTTGTTAGCACAAGTCGAGATGTGTCTAAATTCTCGACCTCTAACGCCAATTCCAGAAGACCCGACGGATCTAGACGTCTTAACACCAGGGCATTTTCTCGTCGGCAGCAATCTTCAAGCGATTCCAGAACGCAATTGGATGCAGACCGCCGATAACCGTTTAAATCATTGGGACTTAACACAAAAACATCTGCAGCAAATCTGGTCTCGCTGGTACCCAGAGTACCTACAACAGCTGCAAGCTCGTGCAACTAAAGGTTGCAATCCGCCAGTCACAATCGAAGTAGGTTCGATCGTGATCATCAAGGAAGACAACGTTCCACCAGCAACTTGGCCTCTGGGGAAGGTTGTTAAGCTCTTTCCGGGAAAGATGGTGTCGTCCGTGTAGTAGCGCTGAAGACAGCGACTGCTAATGAAGTCGTGCGAGCCGTTGCACGAATCGCTCTACTTCCGTCACCGAGAGCGTTACAGTAAACATTAACTCCCTTTGGAAGAAAACCTAAAAATTAATTTTTCACTAGTAGCATAAGTTTTGTAAATACTAATTTTTTGAAACATGGCTGTTTCAAGGTGGCCGGAATGTTGAAGATATCCATATTTAGTTTAAGAAACCTGAATTAGTCTAACGTTAACAGTTCGACATGACACGAATTGTCCTTGTCTGAGAGTAGAGAGCGAGAGAGAATCTGATCCCGATTACGATGGTAGCCGATGGTTGCTCTAGAATAGGCAGATAAAGAACAGTTCAAAATTTTGTAAATAGTCAGTATCGAAATACACATCGAATCTTAAACACATTTCGTTTTAGTGCTTTCTTTCTGGTCATTCGATAACAAGTGGATTTTACGTTGGCATTCCCAGACTTGTGCGCGTTTGATCTCGATTGGAAAATCGGCAAAGTCCTCCCGTAAAAAGGGACTTTGATCATTTTGTGGGTCACTGGGCTATTCTCCGCGAGTGACACCTTTTCGGGGCTAGTTGAAACTAGCGAAGAAAGACCTTCGAACACGGCAAGGCGATTATCGTCATCAATTAGAAAATAAATTAACCGTATTTGTAGAACGATTCTGATCGTACGACAACATCATTTCAGAAAGAAAGCAATGGGCCCTAAAACTTACCCAGTCTTGGTGTATCAAGGAGGGCCTTAGCATTAATCCAGCAAAAGTAGTAATTGTACCTTCCACTAGGAAAAGGAAGTTAAGTCTAAAAGCGTTTCAGCTAGGAGGATTAAAGATTCATCTTAGTGAACAGGTTAAATACTTAGGAGTGTAACTGGATGCCAAACTGAACTGGAATACACTTGATATTGTTCTTTCCTTGTATTCCCCCATACGCGGGGTAACGATCTGTGATGATGTTGTTTTTGAGAAGGAAATAATTTCTCATCACCATGAGGCTCTAGGAGTAGACAGCATTTTTTTGCTAGAACAAAGTTGTGAAGAGAAAGTATTGATAGTTCCGTTAGCTCACGGCAGGCTGTGAAAATTGAATAGGTCTATAAGTCATAGACGACGAGTGGATGTTAGGTAAAGCAGAAGTCGTATGCCAAAAATAAACCCAAAAGGAGCGGGAATAGTTTCTCTCCCATGTAGGGGATTTGGGAGTACAAGTAGACAGTTCGTTAGAACTATTAAAAAAGCTATCGGTAGTATATGAGCACGATCAAGTGCACAGATTTTTGCCAGTCAAGATGGTGTATTCGATCATGCCTTGACCTACCCCGCATGGGGATGCTTGGCAAAAGTCTGTGTTTCCTGTTCGGAATACTACCTCACAATGCCCTCCGCTCAATTTCAAAACTACTTCTATTCAATTTTCACAGCCTGCCGTGAACTAACGGAACTATCAATACTTTCTCTTCACAACTTTGTTCTAGCAAAAAAATGCTGTCTACTCCTAGAGCCTCATGGTGATGAGAAATTATGAACTGGAATGCTCATCTTGAGTGTGCTTTCTGGATTTGCTTAAAAACATTTGGCAGAAAATGGGGTCTAAGGCCAAAAATGATAATGTGGATACATCTATAATACGTCCAAAGGTAACTTATGCTTCTCTTGTGTGGTGGCCAAAAACAAAAGAGGCTACTGCACAGAAAAAGCTTGCAAAACTTCAACGGCTAGTGTCCATTGCTATAACAGGAGCGATGCGCAGCACTCAATCAAATGCGTTGAATGCAATTCTAAATCTGCTGCCTTTGCACGAATACTAGAAGCGGAAAAGAGTATGTTTAGACTTAAACGGTTGAAAACTTTCATGTCTGGTGACTTAGTCGGTCACCTGAGCATTTCACAAAGCTTTCAAAATGGGCCAGTGATGTATATGAATGGAGACTGGATGAAACCTGTGGAAAACCATGACATCCCTTACAAGATATGTGAAACGTCACGTATAGATTGGGAAGTCGGTGGTCCCACTGTTCGTCATGGCTCAATAAAATTCTTCACAGATGGCTCAAAAATTGGAACAAAAACGGGAGCAGGAATCTTCGGCCCTGGGGTAGAAATCTCAGTGGCGATGGGAAACCATCCAACGGTTTTCCAAGCGGAGATCTTTGCTATAATAAAATGTGTTAACGTTTGTCTGAAGAGAAAATATAAATATGCAAATATTTGTATTTTTACAGACAGTCAAGCGGCACTCAAAGCGTTAGGTAATTATAAATGTACATCCAAACTTGTCTGGGAATGCATTCTTTCACTGCGAAAGGTGTGCCAAGAGAACTCGGTAAATTTATTCTGGGTTCCGGGACACTGTGGCATTGAAGGCAATGAAAGGGCAGACGAGCTTGCTAAACAAGGTTCAAATGCACAGTTTATTGGCCCAGAACCATTCTGCGGTATATCGTACTGTGCCATAAAAATGGAATTAAAATCTTAGGAAGAGCAACATATTTTATAATTCCAAATGTTGCAATTAGTAAAAAGCTTCTGGAGCTCAATAAGAGAGTTCTATGTACCTATACTGGCCTAGTAACCGGACATTGCCCGAGTAGATATCATTTGAAAAACATTGGCCAGGTTCAGAATGATATCTGTAGTTTCTGTAACATGGAACGTGAAACCTTGGAAAATCTGCTTTTCAGTTGTGATGCTTTGTACAAGAGCAGACTTAAATTTCTGAACAGTGGCTATATGCAACCTAAAGAAATTTGGACTGCAAATCCTGGAAAGGTGGTGGGTTTTATAAACTCAATTTTGCCTGACTGGGAGATGCGTCTTAGGCTGGTCACTTGACAAATGGTGATCTAGCTTTAAGATGCTAATTAGAATAGTAAACAGGGGTATACTACAAAAGTTCAACTCAGTGGACGCTGTGGTTCTACGCCCGAACCAAAAAAAAAAAATCTGATTGGGAAACTAGGAGAATTTAAAATTCTTTGCCCGATTCATTGCAAACAAAACAAACAATGACAACTGTAACAACACCGAATACTTCATCATTTCTCAATAGTGATAACTCGACATGCCATAGACAAAGGATACGGGATATACTACAATAGATCAGATTACTGGAGGCAGCGGTTTATGTCCCAAACAGTAAGAAAAGCCGAGGCTCGACTTTTTATCTGTCAAACGTCATGCGCCTTGTTGTTTTCATTCGCAAGTGGAGTAAGTCGTATGTTGTTTGTGGAACGGTGAAAAAACCGTGCAAATGGAGCAACTTCTCGATAAATTGCAGCAGAAGGATGTAAAACTGCATGATACTTTCAGTAAGAGCAAATTAATTTACTTATCTATTCCATTTTAGCTTGAAAAGTCGAACATAATATGTTTCTTCTGTTGAGAAGTAGTTGGGGACTATGTGAAAAAGCTGCAGCGAAATTATAAGAACCACTCAACATTTTGATCCGGATAGAGTGTTTTACGACTGCAAGGTTCCAAAATACCGATCAAGGTACAGGCATTTCAAATCACTAAAAAGGCAGGAACCCTCTCTTTTTGGGTTTGTTTTTATACACGGCCAGCCATTGTAAATCAGTTTGCGTCGTTTTTGACTCACTTTCGTCAGTAGTGGAGTCACACAAATTTGAGTAAATGTTACTGAGATTGACAAGTCGACAAAACAAAAACATCCATCTGGTTTGAGTCGAGGTAGATCATCGAATCATCCTGCCCGCGTCTAAGCATATTGCTATAAGTTACCAGGTGGGTCTCCACCGATTGCCTGTCGATCTGTCAAATTTGGAAGATTATAATGACGTTGGGTTATCTCAAATTATAGTAATCCTTCCAATATATCACAAAACATTGCGATTGGTTGAGTTGGTTAGACATAATGAAATCATTGGGTATAGGACCAAGCCTCCCCCGGTTGGTGCTAAACCGATGAGCATGGACATGAATAGCAGCATAAAGTTGCCAGAAGGCACTAAATGTATCTAAGGACTCTAATTTACCAAATGGCTCGTTTCGTATTGTTCGGCAGTGCGAGTTTACTAATGATTATGAACCATATATATGATCACATCACTTATCAAGGTGAATCCTGATCCATCCAAAACTACCCTATTAACATAAAAAAAAAACTCCTTAGTCTGTGCTCTTCATTGAAATGTAGACATAAACACGGTCTCTAAACAGCAAAGGCCACCCTTACATTCCTTCCCTATTCCCACCTGATTGCAAAGACGCGACCGGCGCCGTTATTGATTATTTTGTTTTCCTATCCGCCCGTTTTTTGTTTAGTGCCCCGCTCCCGCATCCGGGCACTATTTAAACTGAGCTCATGTATTTTATTACCTCGATTATAACTAGGATTACGAGCAAAATGTAACATGTTGTCTACTCCTGATTGACTATCTTAAAAGAATTTTGTCACTGTAATGTGTACCTTACGAATGTTCGGTTATTGTAAACAGTACACTTCAACGAGAAACTGTGCAACATTTGGTTAATTTTGGTACAGGGGAGTTAAAAAGTTACAGCCAGCTGTAAGTGTTGCAATTATTTCGTCTTCACCCTTTACGCAAGATATATTTGTTTAATAGCAATTACCCGGCTGTGCCGATATCAGCAAAGGATACGCAGGCCATAAAACAATGGTATTTTCGTTTTATTTTCATGCACATAATTGGAACAATAAAAAAGATTTTAAATTCTGCCCAAAAATTTATGGAAAACCTTAAACACAGGATTCTAGGAATCTTGTTTCATGGATTGGTTTTTCGAAATTCTTTTTTTCTAGATCCTCTTTAAAAATAATAATAATGATAAACAATGAAGAGGGTCGCAAGGCATTGTAATTTCATACTTGTCATAAAATGACACAAATGCAAATAAAACCGTGCTAGGAAGTTGCCGCGTAATTGAAAATACTCCCTATATATTACCACAACAGCGAAAGAATCCCAAGTTTCACTTACATGCTTTCAGCGGTCTGGGGACCCCGCCGACAAACACCGTCTTGCGGGGATCCAATGGCATCGAAGCGTCCAGCACGTAGTCGGCATCGGCCAGGCGCCAGGGTCGAATCTGAACCGCTTTGTTCTTGATGGTCGGCGATGACACAGTAATGTACAGCTTGTCATCCTCCGGGTGGCATGTTTCGATTAGCTTCTGAACGCCACGCTCCTCCTGCAAGAGAGAGAGAGAGAAAAAAATAACGAAATAGGTACATAAGCAAAGTTAAATCATCACGCAAAAGTCCATAAATCACGTTGCTTCGACAGAATCCGCACGATGACCAATATATTTCAAACTTTTCAGACGTGTAGGTTCGTTTTGTTTTGAAAACCGCTTTTGCCTATCCAGCCCTACATAGCTATATAGTGCCGTCTCATGGATAGGCTGTCGCATATTTCAACACCATCGTCACCGGAACGAACGGAATGAAACGCACAACACAACCGCATATTGTGCACATGCAAAAGGGGAGCAAAGTTTTCCTCTTCCCATCTCAACTTCAGTTGCAAGTATGGCAAAGTTTCCACCGTGCTAACACGTTTTTCTTTTCCTTTTCATTCTTTCGACACACAATAAATTTTAATGCAATTGTTGTGCAAAAGTACCTGTGCATGTGTGCGGTGGTGGGGTGGTTGGTTGGAACATTGCATCAGCTCATGGAAACTTAAGCACGTGGTAACTGGAGAAAGTTGATTGGAAACTGCTAACCGCCAAGAGAGGTTTATTTAAGGATTCCATCGAGATCAACAGAATGGAAAATGCTCCGCTCGTTTTGGAACCGATACCCATCAACAACGTTATTGCTCAAATTTGTTAAGTTTATTATTATTGGTGTGTCTCTTTATTGGATATATGAAAGGGTGAGCAGACATAGGTTCCAGTTTACATCCGCGAACGTAACCCTCTCTGCAGCCGGTGGGAAACCCAACGTTACTGGAATAAGAACACCGAACTTTGCAACTGCACCGCAGAGCCACTTCAGCGTTTAGAGAGCGTTTCGCTCGAGCATTCATGGAAAAGAAACAACATCCAAGTGTGCAAGTGAAAGATGCTCACGCTTGGATTGTTGGAAAACTTGACAATTGTTTGCATTGCTCTAGATCGGGACAGCGAGCGAGTGTCAGTAGAAGGAAACGTATTTTTCTTTTTTTCGTTCTTGTTGTTGGTGCTGTTGATTCGATGCCCGAAGGTAAGAGTGCTTTTCACACAGTTCTGTTTTTTTGCGAAAAAAAAGTTTTCGATGAACATGAAAACAGTACACCCGAGAAATCTATTGTAAATGGTGAACTCCAAGATGAAATCAGCAAGGAAAAGGCATTCAACGGGAGCAGGTGATGATAGGAAGAGAGAGACAGAGAGTCCTAGGTGGAAAGAAAATGTAGTTCAACTTCAGTTTTATCACTGCGGAGTGCGCTCGCTCCAGGCTCTCGGTTGAATTGTTAAAAGTTGGGTTCTGCTAGCCAATGGAGTACACGGGAAAATGGTGATAATGGCTCATATTGGATTGTGTTTATCGTAAGCGTGCAAATCGATCCTTTGAGTCCTATTCATTACGATCAATTGGGAACCCTGCAGGACACCGAAGCAGGGATAAACCTCGAAGCGATTGGCGCTGGAGTCCCAAAATGAGAAAAGAAGAAGTTGACAGGTATCAGACTATGGCATGCTCAATATTGTTTGAAAAACTGTGAAAATGTGGACTGTGAAAAGAATGGAGAAGCCAAGCACTTTATTAGGCTTTATTATTTATGTAGGTATTATGGGCATTATTGAGCATACGAGGCGCAATGATTCGTTCTACCGAAATCTTACAGGTTTTGATGAAACTTCGAATGGCAATTGCTAAAGAATGTGCCAAACATACTAATTTTCAATACCCTAGCTGGAATTTGCAAATAAGTCTTGTTCATGAGCAAATGAAACTGTTATACCGTGACCGTTTCTTTTTCACAGGTTTAGGTGCGTTACGTGGATGTGAAAAAAAGATTGGTTTGTTTTTTTTCAGTAAAAATCATGTAAAATGAAAGTGAAAGAAATTGATTGTGTTGTTGAAGGTATGGATAATCAATATAACGTAAAATTCACCTAATTATTTTTTTAGTTTTCGTGCATTTTTGTTATCAAATTTATGATTTTCTAATTTCGTGTTGAGGTTTCTGCTTCAGAATGGCTCTAAAAAAATAGATACACTTTGGATCGATTGCACAACGCTTGGACCTTGTAATCCCCATTCGCCACCATTCAAGCCGCCATTCGGATGTTTAATGTACCGGAAAGAACAAACCGCAAACAAATCAAGAATCTGTACACAAATTCACTTAGAACAGTCACAAATTCACTTAGGCAGTTCTTAGTCTTAAGGGTGAGAATCGTATTTTCAAATGAAATGGTGACATGCCAAAGCGGGATTCCCTGTAAACACCCAGCACCTTCGAGCTAATGTAGCTCAGTACCTGAGACAGATAAAAATCAAGAACCCTTTCAAAATTGGAGTTCCAGGAAGGGTGGGTTGCCGGTTTTTGGAAACGCCATCCCACCGTTTCGCCAAGGGTGCCAAGCACTCTGTCTCAAAACAGAACCATTGTAACCGAGTACCAAATGAGACGATGGTTTCAAGAATGTTATTTCACTTATTAAAGAAAGTCTTTCAGAGCACCGATGAGAAATCCAAAGCAAAGGGAAATTTTGAATTAATGTTGAATATTTACATATTTTTGGATGAATAAAGTTCTGGAAACTATGCTTTGACTATCGCCAGAATGATAGGCATTTTTTTATTTTGAAATTTTATACAATCTATAAGAATAAAACATGCCCACGGCATTAGGCTTTCTTGTGCGTGGTATATGTAACTCCTTGCTTGAAGTGTTTCAGTTTTACAAAACAACGTAAATCATATTTTTGCTTGATAATGTATACCATACATGATCGAATGACGACCTAAGAAATAAAAATGGTTATGAATTCATTTCAACTTGCAGCGTCACTAACCTCACGGTAATAGGGCATGCCACGGTAATATGTTGGCATTCTGAAGTTTTTACGAAATTTGTAATAAAATTACTGACCATATTAGTTCTGGAGTAGGTTTTGTAGGTCTTGCAGAAGGTCCTTGAGTAGGTTTCCGCAGAATTATACATATTCAGCACTTAATTAATGTTAACATTAATGCTAAAAACTTCTTTTAATTATTATAGTTGATTAGGGGCAAAATGACGGTTAGAACGATTCGCTTAAACGATTTCAAATCGCATCCTCGATAATCGTTTAATTTGAATGTCAACTTACACTGCAGAAATGCGACAATTTTTTCACTAGTGAAATACCGTTTATGTGATGAAGTATTCTGAACAAGTGTTGCATGATATTATTTTATGCCATTAAATTTCATTTTAGTTTTTATTTTGCAGTGTTTGGTGAGGTAATAAGAGCGCCAGTCAGTCCAAAGCCGACGATGAAGGAAGGGTAATAAAGGCGAACTAGAACTATCCAGACCACATGAACCCCATGGGAAGGAACACGGATAGGTTATCTCGGGTGGTTAGACCTTTTGGACCGGTAAAACAAATAACGCAAAAATCTAAATTCCGCACTTCAATGAAATATGGCATATCCTGAAAAGTGAGAGTAAGATCGTGAATTCTCAAATCACACTTTATATAAAGTCATCGTTTTGATCTTAATAATCTTAATAATAATCAATAATAAAACTACTAAAACAGAATTGATTCATAAGTGATGTTTGGATCTAACAGACACTTTACATTTTACTGTCACAATTGTTTTAGTTATGAGTCTGGGCTATTCGCCCTTTGCGTCCTACTCTTTTCGAGAAAATTTAGCCTTAAATTCTTTATCAGCGGGTATCGTCAGCAACACTTTTCTTTGTCCTTTTTTTTTAATTCGAAAGGTCTGATCCCTTGCGAAATAATAAGTTGATAGAGTTGGTGCTTTGATCACGGCTGTCGTAAAGAATGCAAATTTAAATTGTAACACCGACAAACCGACATGAAACTAAAGCTTCACTATTGATCAAGAATCCGTAACGACCGATTCAAATGTGCAGCGATCCCATCTGTCAAAACCTATAGAATCGTTTTATCTAGATAAAAAAAATGTGTCCAGAATGGCTCAGACATGAACCTTCTTATCAAGTGCTCAAGCGTGTTCGTGTCTTCAATAAACGATATCAGCGAACACGAAGATAGATGTCAGTAATATAATTTGAACAGAAATATTAAGACGTTTTATGTTGTCATTCATGTCGGTTTGTCGGTGATTGTAATCTATATTTGAATATAGAATTTTCTGCCCCTGAAACATCAGGACATATTATTAGTTACTCACAATCATGATCAATACACTACTTTCACGATGAGGAAACGAACAATAAGATTATTATTGATACCAACTGTATAGGTATATTTGATGTTTAAGGGCTTATGCTTAATCATTCTTGATGACAGTCATTAACTCAACATTAAGAATTGATATAACTCAGAGTCGGTACTAGATATTGAAAATTTAATCACACCAGTTTGTATGCTTACTTGCTGTGAGCAATCTGATAGAGTTCGATTCGATGTTCATTCAATAACTATCGAGATTTATCAATTTGAAATAGCAAGGTGAGTTTGCAAGAGCGAGATAAAAGATTGGAAAAAATACAAAGAGCAGCGATTGCCCTTAATCAATGACAATTACAGAATAATCAACAAGCAAATGAAAAGTGCACTTTCTGTCGCTTCCCTAAATTATTTGATAAGGCTTGCTCGCGACAAAATCTGGACACCCCTAAATACGTATATCTCTGGAAATACTTCATTAAAGCGTGAAATATTTCGCAGCCTGATGAGCGTACGTCTGTTCATTGTGTAAAACCAGTTTTTTGGTGATACTACAAGCTTTTAGATCGAATATGGCATCGAAAGAAGAGCAAGTGCGCAAAGCAATTGTGTGCGGTCGCAATAAAAATCCGGATCTATCAGATAGATCGGCTTTCCTGCAAGCACTGTCCATAACATTCTTAAATCTATCGATACACATTTGAAAACAGCCAGGAAGGCTGGGAGTGGAACAAAAACGGATCTTGGGAACCACCAAAAGGAAGCGAAGGTGAAGCAAATATTGCAGAACAGACCAGATCTTTCGGTGCGTACTGTGGCCTAGAATAATAAGTGAATAGAGTCAATGTTGTACCGAAAGAGGCGAATCCATCTAACTGCCTCAATATAAACAATAAGCTACAACTATAGAAACATTTCGAAAACGTTGGACAAAAGCATCCTAATCGGTTGCAGAGAAATCTGCACAGACCCTAATGACGGGAGTAAATTCAAAAGTTCGTAGTTTCTTCATGCAGCCCAATTCAGTAACTGTAATTAATTTTAAGATGACTAATAATGCACAATCAAATGAATAAAAAATGCACCAGGCAATCTGTCCAGATTTTGTCTCGAACAAGCCTTTTTAGGTATTTGTTGATTGTTTCTAGATTCGTCTAAGAGTGAACTGCGGCTAAACCCGCCAGTATCACACCTCTTTCAGTGTCATCGCCATTAAATAAGCGTTGTACGATGTGGCAATATAAATAAAGCAGAGTGTTAAACTCTCACTGCTGATCATGTTCTTGGTCTCCCATGACGGCCATTTGCATGAAATAAGCTCTCTCAAGAGTTTTATTTTATGCCATTGAATGCCAAAAATAGTAAAGTGAGAGGTGTTGCTTTTTGTACCGGTGTTGCTTTTTGTGCCTCCAATATTTCGGGAATTTTGATAATTTCAAAAACTTTTCATTGGTATGAATAAGTATGAATAAGAAAATGGAAGTGAATCAGTGTATTTATATGGATTTAAGTGTCTGTTCTAGTTTTTAAAAAATAGATTCTCATAATAAATATCTTTTATTCGGCTGCTAGGACCGCATTATAAATATCTCCTTGTGTGATACCACTTCCCTGCGAAGCGAAGCGAAATAATTACTTTGAAAGTAGAGAGTACTGGAGCGCAGCCGGGATGATGTGGAGACTGTCGTTGGAGTGGTCACGAGAATTCAGGTTAAGAGCGGTTACCTATTGATATTTTGCGCTTGATTGTTGATTAATAAGGATTGTATTTTAAATATGTTATCCACATTTTTTTTAAATCACATAAAAAAAAAGTTTTATTCAAACAAATAAAAGATTCTTTATTGTACGGGATTGAACTTGAACACTGTGAAAACCGGATGAAATTAATATTTATTCCATCACGAATTTACGAACTTTTGATACAACACTTTTCAGTGTTTCGTCACATTTCCTGAATATTCTTAGCTGCTTTACCAGCCTTTTTGAAGACCCTCTTCACAATCGCCCAATAGCATTCGGCCGAAGCAGAGGGCAGTTCGGCGGATTGATGTGTTTACCAACAAAATCTATACCCTTTTCCGTGAGTTCAATTGAGAGTTGTTTTGGCGTAATGCGCCGACGCTAAATCCGGCCAAAACAGAGGAGTAAAGAATGTGCACACCAAAAAGTAGTCGTCGGAAATGCCCTAATGCAGTCTTCTCCGTGTACGCTTTGCTAATCCGATCACTACTACATGAATATTAATGTATGTGTGCTATGATGAAGACGTCGTTTGGCTACAGTAACCTTTATTCAGTAAAATGGCGTCGAATCAAGAACGCGTGCGCGAAGCAATTTTGCACAAAAGAGTGGAAAATCCAGATATGTCGCACGGCGATATTGCTAAGTCATTAAAAATCCCAAAATCGACGGTTACTAAAGTGCTAAAAAACTTTCAGCAGCGCTTAACTTTAAAGAGAAAGGTCGGTTCCGGAGGTAACCATGATTCTCGTTTCGTCGCGGAGAGGAAGAAAGTGATTAAAGAATTTAAGAAGAAACCGAATATCTCCGTTCGTGATGTGGCGAAAAAAGTGAAAATGTCTCCATCGTTCGTCTAGAAAGTGAAGAAAAGTGCAGGCTTGAAATCATTCAAAGTTGGTGTTGCTCCAAATCGTAACGACAGTCCCAAATTATTGCAATCCGCCTAATTCGCCAGAACTCCGTCCGATCGAAAAGTATTGGGCTCTGGTCAAGAGGAATCTTCGAAAACGAATAGCGTAGCAATTGATGAGAAAAGCTTCAGGCGTAACTGGCAGAAAGCTGCAAAATTGGTGACGGATGATCAACTGTGCAAAAACTGATGGAAGGTGTCAAACGAAAGGTGCGGGCATTTGGATATAACAGGTCAAATTGACTTAACTGTATATGTTTTACATTTGTATTTTTATGAAGTCTTAAATAAATGATTTACCTTTGATTTTCTCATATTTTCCATTTAATACCACTAATTTCCCGTTGACTACTTTTTGGTGTGCACATTCTTTACTATGCTTCTGGTATAAAGGCAGCAATCTTTTCTTCAGATACTCAGATCGATCGATTGATTCCAGTAGTGTAAAAAATGGCAGACTTCATATCGCAGGAACCTATTGTTTCCATACCAGTACTTTTCGACCAAACTTCTCCACTTGAATCGACCTGTCTGCTTCGCTTACATCGTTCCCTACGAGGGCAGTGTAATATTGTGGACCTGGAAGGGTATTTGAATCCTTTTGACATAGGTCTCGTCGTTCATCAAAATACATGCATCCGGCCGCATGTATTCGTGAATTCAATTTCCAGGCCCTTGTTTCTGCGCGTTGCTCCTGTTCTGAAGTTTTTTTTAGCGATTCTCTGCTTCTTGTAGGTCTTCAAATTGTTCCGTTTCTTGATGCGTTGAATCATTCCCGCTATATTGACCAAATCACGTATCGACATTGATTTGTTCTACCGAATTACCACTTTCTGATCCAGTTTAGGGTTGGAAGATCCGGGTTTCACGTCTGTTTCAATGTCCGACATTTTGAAAACGAAGAATTTTCACCGTGTAAATAAGCGAACAAACGAAAGATGGTAGTCAAACGCATATAATGCTATGATGAACAAATTAAAACTATCACAAATACACAGGTACAATGCAAATGTACTTGGATAGCTTATTTTTGATACATTCCTTACATCATGGCATCTGAACGGATTCAACTTTCAGCTTAAGGAAAGACAAAAATCGTTGATGAGCTGTTACGACACGTGAGAGCTTTTGAGACTAATTTTTCTCCTTTTAAAAAGCCGACATTTTTGAATACGAAAACCAAAAAATACATGTACATGAAACATACACTACAAGCGGAGTTCAGCTATTAGTTTGCTGAAATCAAAACAAACGAAAGCAACTTAAAAATATTATTTTTTATTAGTTACTGGGATTAACATAATTGATTAGACAAAACCATTCTGGAAGGTGCAAGGTACAAAAAAAAATATGATGATTTATTCGCAATACATCACTTCGGATAAATTACGAAACAACCGTCTCTTTTTGCCACTATCTACCGTTGTACCGTGTCCAAGCATACCACTTTACCAGTCTCCATTCTATTTGGTCCATGGCTGCACGCCACTCTGCGAAGGCTCCACACTTCGAATGTAATCGACAGTTCACTATCGAGAATTATCTTAACTGTCCGACATTCTTACGATATGCCCAGCTCATCGTAGTTGACTGATTTTAACAGAGCGACCGTTTTTTCTTCAGTCGAGTCCTCCACGTTCCGTCATACATCTCCATGCTACCGTAGATCTCGTTCGGAGACACCAAGGGCGCATTGGTCCTCTACGAGCATTGTTCATATCTTGCGGCCGTAGAGGACTTCCGGTCAAATAATGCCTCGTAGATGGTCAACTTTGTATTTCGGTGAACTTGTCCATTGGAGTCCAAAGTCGGCACGATTGGCAGCTATAATACGCCTTGGCTTCTCTCTGCTGCTGTAGTTATGGGCGGTTGCCAATGTTTCCATAATCTGTCTACCGCCTCGGTTTCATCATTGTCGATCTTAATTCGTGGTGGGGGGGCTATTGTTATATCGCGAGCCTCTTCCTTTCATGTGTTCATGTTTTTGACGCATTAAGGGTTCACCAAACTGCAGCGTTTTTTTGCCGCCGCCGTGGCGAAAAAATCGCCGTGGTAAAATTACATGGCGGCTTATGGGAGCTCACAAACCGACGCGATGCGTTTTTCAATCGCGTTGGTTTGAGTGCTCCCATAAGCCGCCATGTTTGGTGAAGCCTTTAATAGCAATGTGCGTCCTACGAAAACAACATTGCGAAGTCGCAAAATGTGACGGACTACCTCAATATCGTACCACTCGTGTCTATCTCTACCCGTCAAATCACATCCTCCAATGCAATGTTAAATAACAAACACGACAACGAGAGCATGTTAAATGTAAAATCAAAGCCAGTAATTACGAGACAGAAGATTCTTCCATGGAACCATTGAAAAAATATTAAAATAAATACCAGTACAAGGTTTGAATGACGATGTAAAATCTAAATTTTCCAAACAAATAAAGCAAACAATCAACAAGTCACAATGTTCCTTACGAAAACGTTCGAACTCCATCATGACGACCCAGTTGTACCGCTATTGATTCATCGGGAGACAATTTCACACTCGATTAGGATCGATTTGGGGTTCCCCTTTTGAGCTTCTGCTTCTTTACGGCCTGTTGTTGTATGTCTACCAACCATAGCTGCTTTCCTTTTCCGATTGCCTATGGACCAAGTAAAGGTACATCAGGACAATGTAGCAGTCATCTCCTGTGCAAATGCTACGGAGTCAAGAATCAAAACCGGAAACAGAGCGGAAGTTTTGCTTTATTAGTTTTCCACCGAAAAATATGAGTCTAAATGCGGTACCATCGTAGCCCGCTGGGAAGCTTTTGCGTTCTTGAATGAAGAAGGATAAAAGCACAGCGAATGCCGAATCAATTCAGGCACTTGGGCAATGCATAGTGAGGCAACAAAGCTGGCAGAGCGGCCAAAACAAGACTGAGTTACTTTTCTGAAGACCATAAACCTGTAGGAGTCATCTTAACGCGGATTGAAGTTTTAGCCACTTATTTGGCTATGCTGCCTCACCGTGCCCACCGGACTGAGTGAGGATGCTGATGGCTGACCAACGAGTGCTGAACCGGGAGCATAAAGAAAGCTTTTCATTTATTGTTTTATTGTTCCACGGGTTTGTGTGCCAGTGCCGTATGTCTGACACAGCAGCAGCAGAAGAGTAGAAGTCTTCTACCAGCCATTAATGCTGGACCCAAGTGAAAGCGTTAAAAAAGGGAGCGAAATATCTCTATAGCTTTTTTTTTTAAATTGGGCCACGTGAAGCACCATCAAGTAACTCATGCACACATACCCATACACAAACGAGTGGTTAAAAAATATGAGCGGAAAAGAGCATCCTGCATCCCCATTGTACCCATGGTTGAAAAGTTACTGGTTTTGAAGGGTCCTTCCAAGTAGCATTGTGAATGTGTTAGACACTTATTGGACGTTTTCGTTGATAGAAATGCACGGTGAGGTATGTTGAAGTTCGTTTTCATTGAATGATATACCAGAACTGGGTGGCTCCCCAGTATGATCCGCATTGGTATCAGTGTTTCAATTTCCGTTTCATATAAATCCATACCCGTCAAAGGAAGGAAACCTGCCAGCTGTACCTACCTGGAACAGAAGAAACGCATATCCCTTCGGTGGAAAGTAGGACTTAGACTCTGCCTTGTGCGGCCAATCGACGACGAGTGCTCCGTATTGGTTGAACGACGTGGTGATTTCCTCTGCAAGTAAAAGAGAATCGAAAAAGTACGTTAGAATTCACTCTGTATAGCCGACGACGTGCTTGCTGTTCCAGGAATATTCCCAGGCAGAAGGGAAAAACAAAACAAAATCTCAGGCACCAGCCAGGAAAAATCTCATTTACTTGTGCCGGTTCCCGAGTGATTCGTCCCACCGGGGGAGCATGGTAGGAGATTTTTCGTTATAAATAATGTAGCCAGCTCGGATCCAGGACAGACAGTTACGGCCGCCACTTGTCTGGCTGTGTTCCCACCGCACTGCAAACAGGAGCCAAACACTGGAAAAGAAAGTAAAGCTCGAACCGATTTGGAATGGTTTACGCTCTTTTTCTGTATTTTTTTTTAAATTGTGGTCTGGAAGATAGTTGAGTAAAATTTAGTATAAACTTTGATTTTTAGCTTAGCATTTGGAATAGCACTTTGGTTGCTACTGTAGAACTTATTATCATTTTATTTTGGCTTAAAATTTCAACATAAATTATTCTGACTTATTTTATAAAATGCATACTAGTTTGACTTTCAGAACAATCCTTAAATTGCAATTAAAATAATCAATGAAATTTATAATGTAAAAACTATTTTGAATATTAGTTTAAAAACTTACTGGCACCACTGAATTTTCATTTTAGAAATCTTATAATACGTTCACACTACGCTCTATATTACACGATATTGCAAGTTGATATCGATATCAAGTGGGGGTGTTCACACCACACTGACATGATATAGTTTGACGTTTGTAAAATTGACGATGAAGAAAACAGAAAAATACTAAGTAAACTGATTTTTACTACATGGTCTATACATAAAGATCTGATTTTGATTAACTACAGTTTTAGAGTACCATTTGTTCCTGTTATTCGTCTTCATACGGTGGGTTTCACTGGGATCAGAACCTTACACATTTTTAATTAACACGTCCCCTGATTTCCGCTTTTTCTATTAGGGATGATAAGTGCAACGTTGATAAGCAGCAAAAAATTGCTTGGTTCTTCTCGATGGCAATAAGTCGATGAAACTCAAAACCAGCATGGGTGAGGAATAATTCAGTTGAAGTTTGCTTTCATCGTTAAAAAAATTGTTGACAGTTCATCTACAGTGTGTCTCATAATAGGTGTCACCTTTTTTCCGTCTTGGTTTATTTTAGCTGGGTAATTTTAACAGCGGAATTGATTATAACCGTTTTCAGTGTATTCTTTTGACAGCTTATCGCTGAAGATAAATAATCGATTCCGTTTGTTTATATTTATTAGCTACCATGGCTTCCACGGGAGCAAGATTTAAAATTACATTTGCAAAAGCTTAGACCGTGTAAGATATTCAATAGCCTTAAGCAGTTCGAAGTGAAACGGTTCGAGGAAACTGCAAATCTAGGGGTTTTTTTTCATTAGGGCGAATCTACAATTGAGAGATTCTCTCCGGGCTCGCTCTCTTTCATTCATAAACCAATCACCTCTACGTTTTTCATTCTAATATTTTTAGAGTATGCTAGGTAGCACTGTTGTGTTTCGATCTGTACTAAAGAATCCCTCGAAAGTTTCTTAACGGCGCTGTAATGAATGAAAGAGAGCGAGACCGGAGAGAAACTCTCAATTGTAGATTCGCCTTAACGAAAAAAAACCCTAGAAATGTCTATATTAAACACAAATGAGGTGCCAAACGAACTGCCATAACGAAGAAAAAGATCAAATGTGTGAGGGAGCTAATTTTATTTTCGGATGAAAAGCTCTTCCTCCTTCAGGACAGTCAAAATCAACAACATGATCGTGTGTATGGCAAAATTCTGCTAATATACAAAGAAGACACAAGCGTGGGTTTTTCCGATTTCATCACAAGCGAAGATCTTCATCGGATCTCAACCAACTTGTCTACTTTGTTTGGGGTTATATGCTTCAACATATAGGCCCTACGAAAGGGCTTACTTCAGATCGATGCAAGAAAATATGGTTGGTATTTGGGACCAAATTCCTTAGGAAATCGTGCGAGCCAGCTGCGATGAGTTTACAAAGCGTTTGCGCAAAGTTAGCAAGGAAAAGGGCGAGCGATTCGAATTGAATTGATATGGTTTATTTCTATAACATGTATCTTTCATTTTCATTTTTCATTTTGCATGGGGTTTGCATTTTGGTGGGGCAATAAGAGCGCAAGTCAGTACAAAGCCGATGGTGAAGGAGGGGTAATGGCGAACTAGTCTATTCAGACCACATGAACTCCATGAGAAGGAACAAGGATAGGTTAGGGTAGGTGGTTAAGGTAGGGCGTTTTGGACCGATTAAAAATACTATTAAAAGAAAATCATAAGTCGAGCACTTGACACTGAAGGAGTCTGCAAGTCGCAGACGAAACAGACCTAGCTGTCAGAAGACAAGCCCTCTCCAGTGGAATTCGAAGGAAGTTACTCGCGTTTACCAGTGATTATTTGAAAAAAGTGTTTCAATGTTTAATTTATTTTTTAAAGTGATCAAATGAAGTGTTAACTTGAAACTATCCCTGTTTCCCAATCACATTCGTTCTACTAACACGCTCAATAAGTTTTTTTTAAGATGTGCTTAAAAAAAGTTAATGAAAGTGATCATAAAATTGTTAATTTGCAATTCTGCATTACAATGATATACGGAAATCCCAAAAAGATAGAAAGAGCTATTCCCTGTAGTTCGTATAAATTTGACCAGGCTATTTGAGATGCCACTGTAAGTTTCATGTTGTTTTTACGCTGCAAGTTGCTATATCAAAGTAACATCTCTCTATGATTTGCTATAATTTGAAAGTCGGCTGTCGTATACCGCATATAATTAAAGTATAATTTATGAACAATGAAAGAATTGCCACGCCAATGAATACTGCACCTCCTGTCGTGTCTCTTAACTACTTGATGTGAGGCGTCTACAAACTGTTTCTAGCCTCGTCTTAACGTAAATTGCGGCAAAGCCCGCCGGTAGCACACCTCTTTCATTCAGAACAAACACACCTATGACAAACCCCAGTGATACCATACTCTGAGTTCCTAAACGGGCCCTCCGAATCCCACAAAACCACAATACTTATGGCCACGGTCTAGAAGTCCACTGCATAGGAAATTCTATGACACAGTTCAAATTTCCCCCTAAAATTGAATATTAAATGTTTTCAAAATTGAATACATCTATCTATGATTAAATTTTTAATGATTTGCGGCCCAACCCGCCAATATCACACTAAAATTTAGTGCCTGTATACATGCGTGCTACGACGCGGCTATTAAATAGAAAAAGGAGCGAGTGTGATATTATCACTACTTTGTGTGGCTGGACCTTTGGCTCTCCCATGAATGGTTCATTAGAGTAGCAGGTCATACAATGACATGACCTAGCGACATCTATCATAAATCAGCTATCTCCAATGAATCATTAACATGAGATTAGGCCCTCCCACCAGCGTCCAGGTACAAAATACAGCCATGGAGAGGGATTTCTATAACATGTATCTTTCAAATGAAAAATAAATGCTATGATTTGGTTGATTTGTTTTGCGGAAACCCATTTTTTAGTGACACCTATTGTGAGACACCCTGTACAAAGGGAAAAAATTCTGTCGAAGATAAAATTGGGTGCAAAATCTGCAAAATGGTTAGCGAATAATAATTTCGCTTCAGCTTGTTTCATTCGATGAACATGCATAAACCAAATGATTTTAAACTTCCTTTCTACCACGACGGTGGAATTACTCAAATTGAAAAATTGTGTTTTGATTTGATTGAATCCAAAAGGCAAGTAACATTTGAGATTGAAAAATATCGCCCAGCTCTATCGCAGCTGGGTTGCCAACCACTGCTTTTTAGAATTATATCAAGTAAATGAGATGATATGAGCTATATCAAGTAATGTTCTTAATATAGATTTACTGATCAAATGATATAGCTGCGATATCTCGAAGCGCACTATATCTCGTAATATAGGCCGTAGTGTGAACGTACTTTCAACATTGTTGTTATCATATCATTCATCCTAACAATTTACTCACAAGTTGCAGTATCCAGTAAAAGCCGAATATTGGTTTTGTCATTAAGGACCTCTACTCAGCCAACTAGTAACCATGAATCAGAAATGAAACAAGAGAAATGATTACAATACTACTTACATCCATGCAATTGGCATGTCAAGTTATTTCTTGAATAAAGTTTCAAAAGATGCCACAATGAAATCTTATCACGCAAGTAGAATAAACTTTTTTAAATACGTAACCTGCTTTTGAATCTAAATTGTTCTAATTGTAACGCTAAAAGTACTTCACGAAGAAATTTCGCCAGTATTACTCCCAACGGCAGTGCATTTATATAAATGTACAACGACATGGCAATTGAATAAAGGTGTAACTAAGATGTGATACTAAGGTCTGTATCCGCAATAATCCGGACACCTCAACATATGAATGAAACATAAATTTCACATTATATTTCCGTCGTAGTTGTTTATTTCAGATTCATGGGATGTGTTTAACGAATTGTTTAAGACAAAACATAGTTATTCGGTATTTGCATAAAATTTTCGAACTTTGCGCTTAACTCTGTCCGTTAGGGTTTGTACAGACTCTTCAATAATCATAGAAGCCGTCTTTGTCCAACTTTGCTGGAAGTGTTTGATGTCTTTGATTCCTTGCTTCTTTCATGAAAGCTTCCGCTCCATGAGAGCCCAATATCTCTCGATTGGTCGTAGCTCTGGGCAATTTGGCGGGTTTGAGATTTTTGGTACAATGTTCACTTGATTTGCTTGGTATTACTCCATCACAGTTTTAGCAAAGTAGCATGATGCCAAATCGGGCCAGAACAAAGGTATTTCTTTGTGACTTTTGATGAAGGGTAGCAATCGCTTCTGCAGACACTCTTTCTGATAGATCTCCTTGTTGATTGTGCCTGTAGTGACGAAAGATTTACTCTTTTTGCCACACGTGCAAATTGCTTGTAACACAAGGTATTTTTTGGGAAATTTCGATACCTTCTTCGTTTTGAAATGCTCAACTGTAGCATTTCTGGCCATAGCAGAATAAAAAGCCAGCCCTGGAAGCTGCTTGAAATCCTCCAGGACATAAGTTTCATCGTCCATAACAACGCATGAAAACTTCGTAAAATATTTGCAGTACAAACGTCGAACCCGTGATTTTGCAGTCAAGTTCTGTTTTTCGTTGGGATTTGGAACTGTTTTTACTTTATACGACTTAAGTCTCGAAGGTTGTTTTGATTTTAGGACAAAACCAGGCGACATCCCTATTTTACGAGCCACCGTTTGAATGGAGAGATTTGGGGTTTTCCTTAATATCCTTTTCACCTTTCGGTCCATGACAGGATCAGTCCAATGTTTTTGTCAACTCTCGGCAGGGATTGTCGAAAAACACAGAGTAGTGCAAAATAGGCAAGTGTTTCACAATTGCAAGTGTGCGTCTCCTGTTTCAGAAGAGCGCACAAAACGAATGTGCGAGAGATTTCGTAGCAGTACGAGAGACAGATAGCCGCAAATGCACTTCTCTTTTAGAGACAAAGAGTAATGCACAGTGCGAGCTGAGATGTGCGGCTTTGAGCGCACGGCACAACAATGGTGCTCGAGAGTACAGACTGTGCTTTCACGTCTCTTTGAAATTTAAAGTGCTGTCTCGTTGCAGCGCGTGCTGCACTCGAAGAGATTTGAGTCGCACCTTATTTCTGCTTCTCGGTTTCCTCTCCACCGTCAAACGTTCCGAAAACGATTTGAGCACATCGTGAACAGTGGATTTAGGCAAATCCAATGTTTTTGAAAGGTCCTGTATTGACAAGTCAGGATTTGCCGTACGCCCGTACAAAATTCGCTCGCGCACTTGTTTTTCTTTCGTCGCCATCTTGAATACTAAACATGAAATGTAAACATCAATCATAGTCTTTTTCATCATAGGCTCTCAGTTATACCACAGTGAAATTTTTCATTCCTACGTGCAATATTTCAAAAGTTACAATGATTTGAAGGTGTTCGGATTAATGTGGATACAGACCTTATCACATGTCAGGTGTAAATAAGATATGTTACTATCACTGCAAGCTACATCTTGAGTTCTCTCATCCAATGGTTCATCAGACAAGGAACTTCACTCAACCCCCATCGCCTCTTCATGCTGTCGATGTCTGTGACATGAATCTGCGAAGCCGATACAGGAACCACCATCTCCACAGCTTCAATGTGTGGTTAAACATAACCAACACATCACGGCACAGCCGTGAGCTAGGTACTAGCCAAACGGTAGATATATTCCATATGATATCTAGACAAAATCGTCAAAAAGTCGAAAGTAACATTTGTAAACAGTGACATCTAAAGTATTTTTGCGAGTATTTTAAAGTAAGTAGTATTTTAAATAAAGTAAGTTGTGCGAGTATTTTGTCTAAATATCTTGGTGTTTTTTGACTAAATTTGATTACATTTAAAATACTCACACACCCAGTTATGCCGCAATTTTCTTCAAACTTGAAAATGCAGCTGATTTCGTATTGACAACGTAAGAACAACTAATGATCATGCAGATTGAAATAAATGGTAGTCGAATAAATTTTGGGCTGCCAACAATAGTTACATTCACTTGAGAAGTTTGACACTTTACTAAAACAACAAGCAGTTATAGTTGCTTCAGTTGATTCTAGTAAAGGAGCAAATAATTGCAAATAAACAAAAACTTCAAGTGGGAGCACGATGCACTGAAAACACTCATAAAAGGGTTAATTCTGCTTCGATGATCAGTTAAATTAACATAAGCTTTTGTAAATTAATCCAAAACACTCGAAGTACACGTAAAACGTCGCCGTCCCGATTCTATACGGTCCTTGCTTTAGGGGATGATGAAAAATTTACTTCAATTTGACTGGATTTGCTTGGTGATTTCGTCAGGAACGAGAGAAAGGTTGGTAGATATACATGTGAGAAGACTCACGGTAACGGGATGATGATGTTAGAACATTTCAGCTTGTTGTTTCCTCCTTGCAGGATTCTTGCAGTTTTGTAGTGGGGGGGGATTGTAAGCGCAACACCTTCCGGAGTTGAAACAATATGCAACTATGATGAGTATAATAGATATAACGAGCTGATGGCAATAAATCTGTTTATATAATAACAGCATAAAGCCAAACATGATACGCCCCATCCCCATTTGTTCGCATCGACGTGGGATTCCAGTTTCTTCCAGCTGAATCTTCGGTGGTTACGAACAAAAGGAGTCGAATTTCGTTCCTGTAGGTGTAGGAACAATGGTGGCCAAAGTTTTCGACAAGTTTAATTCTCCGGTTGAAGTTTTGCCTTCAGGGTAGTGAATAGTTTTTGCAAAATTTACTCACAGTGCCTGTGGAGGGTTGGTTGCGTTTATTTGAAAAAGCGGTCGCAGAAGCCTAGGCTTGAGGCCGCCAAAGGTTTGTGGTTCTAGTGATGGCATCTTCGTTAATAATAAGAAATTTATTGATTAATCTTGAAAATGTATTGGGAGTATTTTGCTACGATAAGTGGACACCGAAAGACTAAGCAATGTTTTATCCCAATAGGAGATAATCATTTAAAAAAAATCGACTTGTATCGATCATTTGGTTCCAAACGAAAATGTTTGTTCCTCTAACCGTTTTAGTTTGTTTGCTTCAAACTGTCATTCAGTTTAAATCATACTAAAATTGCTTTGAATTAAACCACAAGTGTTGGTTGAATCAACCAACAAATCTGTTTGTTTTCATAGCTTCAAGAATCAACATAAAGCTAAATTCAAACGGTAAATTCCAGTATTTCTTCAGCGTACCAAAAAAACTCACGTCAAGCGGTTGAGTCATTTGCGCGGAAACCGGATACAAAGCAATCAAAACGATTTGATTGCGGATGCACAAATCAATGCTCATAAGCGTCACGTGACTCTTAAGACCATCAATAATAGAACAGGAAACGAGATTCTTTTTTCCTCAGCCAGTGAAAAAAAATGTTCTTCTGATACTCATAAAACGCATCTCCTGTCACTCATCTGCTTTCTTTTATCTCATCCGCAGTCTTCAAGGACATTTCTAGTAATTTGTAGGCCGACATTTGTAGAAAAACAAAATTAACAGCTCTGTGTAGTTTATCGCCGTTTCCGAATACGGATTGGACATGCTTGACATCTTGTGTTGCCAAATATTTTTTGTTTCACACAACCAGTTGAAATACTGATTCATCCAAGTTAAAAATTTGTTCCGGAAACTGCAGCAGGTGTTCGTTGCCCTCTTCTCTGAGTAGTGTAAGTGTGTTCTGGAACCAATTCCGTACTTGATGTCCCGTTACTCTTACCCTGTGTTGACCAAATACCAAAGTTGAGGGTGCCTTTTGACAAACAACGCGATCCTTTTTTTTTCATGCATCCCATTTTTGAACGAAGTTTTGACTTTTCCAAGGCGGATACATTATCACACACTGATTCGGAGCCTTCTGAGTGTGACCGGAAAACCAGATCTAGCGGAACGTCTAATCCATTCTATCATTTTACGTTCAGTTTCCGCAGAGATCACCGATTAGTTACACTTTGTAGCAAAAAAAAGCCGAGCAAAACTTCAAATTTATAAACCTTACCTATTTTGGCCACATAAGTACTTTACATTGTTTATAGTGTTATGAAATTTTCAGCCAAAAATATTGATAATTGTCAAAGTTACAGTAGGTTGAACATGGCGTTTTTTGGAAGCAAAATTTTGCTCGGATTTCTTTTGCTACTGACCCGGGGACCTCACGGACGATCCACGCCTGAGGGCGTCCAATGCATTTTCCAAATCATTCCCGGAATACGCTTGCTACGGCAGGTTTTGCTGGTACATCCTGTTCAAAATTACAGCGCTATCATTCATACTACTCACAATTTCGATGAACGGTGAATGGGGACAGTTGTTTTCTGGGGGATCCATTCGCCGTGCATTTTTGTGTTGGTGAAAAATGAAGTGTAAACAACCTTTTTGGCCTTAATTTTCTACGTAAACTCTAAATACACACTCGATACTTCAATTCCACGGCGATTAAAAGGTTAAGATCACTGAAACATTCACTTTTTTCACTATCGAGCGAGCGCAGTTTACACAAGATGCTTAAAATCAAAGGTGGAAACAGGTAGCTGGAGCATGTAAACAAACTCAAACGTCAAGACAGCTGTTGAAATAGTTATATTTCGCATTAGTTACTCGGTGATGATTCTTTTGAGCTTCTTTGTTGGTGCTGATGTTAAAATAAAGCATTTTTCAATTTTATCGGGAAAATATTGAAAATTACTTTGAAACCCCACGCTGAATCGCAATCTGAAGGTACTGGATTTTTTTTGTTAGGTACCGGCTTTGTAGTGCCGGACGATGCGTCAACGCGTGATTGGATGATTTCCGAAAAATGCGAAAATATGAAAGCTGGGAGTTCCAGCGAGAATGTGCCAACTGGGAGAATCTCTCAGGTACACACCACTAATATCGGTCTACTACAGGAGGGCTTGGCATGTTGTAAGAATGTCGGACGACAGCCCAGTATAAAATTATTCTCGATAACGATCTGACGGGCACAAGGAAAAGAGACGCGCAACGAGCAAGGTGGATCGATCAAGTTCAAGGCGACCTGCGGACCCTTCGCAGACTGCGAGACCGACGATGTGCAGCGATAGGCAGAATTGATTGGATACAACTTCTGTGTACAGTAGATTCTTCTCCGGCCTTATCCTGATTGGTAAGGTATTTATCTTCTGTTATACTGACGGAGTTCCATCTCGGCAAGAACTTTAAGGCGTAGGAATCATCTCAAAACTAGTAGTTTCCAGTGTTTTATGTATGTTTCGCTACAGCTGTGATTTTTTTCGTTTCAAACAATTGAAGTAAAAATTATTCTAACCTAGAATTAATATTGCGAAAGGACTCCATCGTGTATGATCTTAATCGAAAAAAACGCGAAGCATTTCCTGAGGCGTGTGAGTTGTTTCGTCGTACCGTTCTATGGACAAAGGTA
Source organism: Aedes japonicus (assembly GCA_034211315.2). NCBI lineage: Eukaryota > Metazoa > Arthropoda > Insecta > Diptera > Culicidae > Aedes > Aedes japonicus. The sequence continues at coordinate 38,176 of JASCZW010007243.1, forward strand.
ATCCTGATTCCATCCGCTGCACTAAACGCATCTGCGAAAAAAATTTGGACGGAATTTCAGGTGTAATCCATTAATTTCAAAATTCATTAAATTTGACTTTAAGAGCTGGTGGCCATCCAAAGAAAAATTTGGATTATAATTCCTTACAATATTTCTTCAACCAACCTAATAGTAAAAATAATGTAGATAGAACATTAGTATACCTGGCTGATAAACAATGAAAAAAATCTATCGTTGTGATAATCACTGCACTAAGTACATCACGGAAGACTTTACTCTCGAATCAAATTAACGGAAAATCACGCCAACTTCCAACGCGAATATTGTGTTTGCTGCATATTACCTTCAAGACAACCGAGCTGTATAAGTAGCACCACACGCAGCACCAAGATTTCGGCTTCACGATTGTTGTTCGTGGATGACAGCTGCTTCAGTCCTGTGTTATTGGCATGACTCAGTTCGTACAATAAGCGTTCTCAACAGTTTACTTTGGCAAACAATTCTGGAGATTATTTGCACTAGTAATCCTCAAGGGTCACCCACAATAGAAACGTTTGCGTTCCGTTGACGTAAATTTGACAAAAAACCTATGAGAAAACTGAGAAAAAAACCTATGAGAAAACTGTCAAAGCCTTCAAAGTACAGAGATATGCGAAAGCGGCCATCTTTAGCCAATCGAGCAGCGAGAACTGTCAAAATCTGAGCCAAACGAGCATGTTTGCTGTGTGTGGTTCGATTGCTAAGTATTGTAATGGAATTAAAATAAATGGTTTATATTTATTACGCTTGCAGAACTCGTGGTGTTAATAAAATAATGTAACATTTTATTATTCTCTGTGTTCGATAATGATTCTTGTGATGTTGAGATGGAAATTTGGCGCAATGCCGGAGATTATAGCTAGGTTTCTGCTCTGACCCGGCATAACAAATGTACCACTTCACGACAGTATTGCGTTAACTGACGAATAGGAGACTTTTTCTCAGCTTAACTAATGCCTGCCAATGCAATATCACGACATCCTTCTCGTGACAGCCGTTTCGGGTAAGCCGAAAAATGTCACCGCTTCACGGAGGCTGTCCAAGCGAAAGAATTTACGAAACAGAAGACATGACAAAACGGAAAAGTAACATCCCATTCGGCTTACTACGTTAAAAGTGTGGTGGTTGCAGCAAACCTAGCGTAGCATCGACTGTAACTATACAGCATTCTTTCATGCATCCGTGCCCTATTGCCAAAACTTTTCGGGTGACGTACCGAACGAACAGTAGCAAGCGATAGTTCGGTTCACACAAAGACAGTCGATGCAGTTCAAACTGACTGTAGCAAGAAGGCTGTACTATTGGGAAGCCTGGCTCTGACAGTGTACAACGTCAGTTTTTTAAAGAGAATTCTGCTCCATTGTCTTATTCTGTCTGTTTGTTTGGTTCGCTGATCCCGTTCAATAATGGAATCGCCAAGTCTGAAGTCAACATTAGAATCACCAAATAACCCTCAAAGTACAGAGATATGCGATGATTCGATGATTTTACACCTCCGCAGTTAGTGCAAAACGTTATAACACATTTCATAGTTGATAATTTTATGAACACTTGTACGTTATTGTTGCTGATTATCGACTGTTACTTTTCAATGTTGAGATTGTTTCTTTGGCTTTCAGTCTTTTATGTAGGGGAAACAGATATTTTTTCTATTTTCCGACGTTGCGGCGCAATGTATTTTGCCTTCTTCTAAGGATAATAACGGGTGTCCACTAAAAAATGAGAATGATTTCAATACTTTTCCATCAGAACAAAAACGGCCGCATAGAAATGTCACTTTAGATGAATGAATCGTTGCACTCTCCAGAAAATTTTCATACACTCTTATTTCACTCTAACATGTTCAGTCGTGTTCAGCATGCCGTCGAAACAGGAAGAACTGCGCGCGCGCGTTGTACAATTCTTTCAAGCGAACGAAGATCGTGGAAAAAAGTACACGGTGGACCATTTTTTCGTGAAAAAGTTCCGGTATCCACCGTATACCGTATCCTGGCATGCATGAGAGTAACCCGGAAAAAAGGTTGCGGCCGTCCAGCGAAAATAATGAATGAGAAAACGCTCCGCTCGCTGCGCAGCATGTTCAACAACAAGGATTCGGTAAGTCAACGGGAAGCAGCCCGAAAGTTCCATTGTTCGAAGTCACTCATCTGCAAGACGCTAAAGAAAGAAGGAATAGTGTGTAGAAAGAAAACCAGATCCCCAGAGTACACAGATGAGCAGATTCAAACCGTGAAATCCCAATGCCGCTGGATGACTCGGAATTACGGCGGAAAATCTTTCGTTCTGGACGACGAAAGCTACTTTCCTCTTTCGAAGTCTCAGATACCGGGAAACGACCGATTCTACACTAAGGACAAATCTACTACTCCTCCAAAAGTAATGTATAAGTTCAAGCACAAATTTGAATCGAAGGTTATGTTATACATCGTAATATCCGATAAGGGTATTTCGAAGCCGTGGTTCAAACCAAGCGGTTTGGCCATCAACCAGGAGGTGTACCAAAGAGAGTGTTTGCAGAAAATACTCATCCCATTTCTTAAACAACATCACTCGGATGGCAAATACGTGTTTTGGCCGGACAAGGCATCATCGCACTACGCAAAAAAAAACGCTAACGTTTTTGGAGAGCCAAAATATACCATATGTCCCAAAAGACCGGAGTCCGACAAATTTGCCACAGTGCCGTCCTATCGAGGATTTCTTCGGTCTTTTGAGCTCCATGGTATACAAGGATAATTGGAAGGCCAAGAACACCAAGCAACTTACCAACAGGATCAAAAGTTGCATCCGAAAAATCGATGTGGCTGCCGTCCAACGGTCATGTTCCAGCATAACGACTAAGCTGCGCCACTGGCGGACCACGGACCATATGACAATATTCACTAAACTTAGTTTGAAGATTTAAGTTGACCCTTTTAATAAAATAAATCAGTTTGAACAAAACTTCACTGGTATTTTTTTCCTGACCCATTCTTTTCGTTCTCATTATTTAGTGGACACCCGTTAGATTTCTGTTTTTGTCATTATATGTTTTGTTGTTACATTAAAACGTCTAGTATTACTTGTGTTGTTCATCACCTATTTTACACTACTTCACTGTTGCGGTATGTCTAGCTAACTATATATGACAAAAACTATATATGACAAAAACTATATATGACAAAAACTGTATATGACAAAAACAGAAATCTATGATCCTTAGAAGAAGGCAAAATACATTGCGCCGAAACGTCGGAAGATAGAAAAAATATCTGTTTCCCCTACATAAAAGACTGAAAGCCAAAGAAACAATCTCAACTTGTACGTTATACATGTAAACAACAATGGGAGCTGATAACGACGGAGTCACGCACAAAGCTACAACAGTTTACTCTGCGGAGGTGTTTGCAGCCTTTGTAAACAAAACGAACACAGTTGCCTAACCGTCGGATTGAATTTCCGCATATCTCTGTACTCTGAGGATTACGTTTTCGGTTATTGCCAGTGCGGAACTGGGTTCGGCCTAGGTCCGCCCTAACAGCTGTTAAAACGTTTTTTTTTATTCAATCGGGTCGGATCTGGATCCGCACTGGATCCGACCCAACGTCGATGAGGTTCGCTCTCAACTTTTTTCGAGGTCCAACCTGGATTCATCAATACACAAACATGAACTGTCAAAATAAAGGGTTTATGTTTGTTTATGTTTACGTTTTGCACTAACACCAACATACTGACTCGACTCTGGATCCGTTTTCGTTGGGAAATTGCGAGTCAGAGTCAGACCTGACCCAGGTTTCAAACCGAAAACGACATAATTTGCACTCGAAATGGACTCGTACCAGTATTTGTTATTGAGATTCCAGGGCAAAACTTGCCTTAGGTGATTAGGTGTGAGTAACATTAATAGATTATCTTCGTCGACTTTCTCTTCTGCCATTGGAAAATATTTTAGGCAATTTTTTTTTTAAAACATCCCGCAGCTATTGTTTAGTATCTTACAAGCTCAACATGTCGATACGTCTAGCGTTCAGAATTATAAGGCCTATCTTATATGATCGATTTTCCTTTTCATTATCACAACAAACTGAATATTTTTTTTGAAACTTCTCCCACAGAATAATAAAAGATGGCATTAGCTTGCTTAACCAATCCCTAACACATAACTGAATGTTACCTGGACCAGGTGACAATGGCTAAAGTGAATCAATTATTGTAGGTAGGCCGTTATAATTTTAAACGCTAGACTTGATTTTATAGCAAATTTATTGACGGAAGAAAAATCGATCAATGTTGACTCTATTTAAACGCACTTTCAAATACTGAGAACTAACCGGTCAAAGCTGACCGAATAAACCGAACAAAAAACGTTGTTATAACGGTCAGTAATTCGGAATCCTATTTTCGACGCTTTACACATCTAGCTAAAAAAGCGAATAACCGTCAATTACCCCCGATTTAAACCCAGCTTAAACCATTTTCTCCCAAACAAAACAGTAAAAAGCTCTGAAAAAACAAATCTCCACCAACAAATCAATCCCCCATACGTAATCTGGTGGGTCACCACACAAAGCGATACCACGAAGGTCGGATGGTTGGCCGCGGTCGGTTCGGTATGCACCCAGTAGTGGAATGCATGCAACAATTTAATGCTATCCTCGTTTCCCGATCCCTATGCGGAGATTGTGCTAGACGATCTTCACGCTATTTTTCTTCGGTTTTCCTTCCGGCTCGCTGCGATGATGCAGCAGCTACGGAACCAAAGTGCACGGGAACGAAAGAAAAAAAAATCTCCGGTATCCGATTACCCGGTTCCTGTGGCAATCCCTGCACAGATAGCTGCTGTGCGCCCGCTGCAGAAGGATTTGCCTATCGACGAACAGATAGACCGTCAGACGGGTGGACAGGTACACGTTCCAGTTTAGAAATGCGATACAGAAAAATGTAACGTGTGCTGCTGGTACTGCCACAAGCCTTTGCTTGCCCTGGAAGACAACACGAGCAGAGCCCAGTGTAATGTATTACAAACATTATTATTTCAGCTTTGCTTCCTGTTTCGCTTTCACAGTGTGCTTTCAGGTTAGGGAGATATATTCATACTAGGTTGCTTTTTCGAAACGAGCGGGGACTTCCTAGCATATTTCTTACAACAAACAATAACAACTGAGCAGCGTACGGCGATTCTGATTTTTGTTTCAATTAATAATGGATAGTATACAGTTGATTTCGACTTAATTAGAGCAAAATGGTACCAACTGAACAAAGATAATAAGTACATAATTACATAATTCAACTCTTTCTGAGTCATTCGAAGCATTCGATTTCAGCATTTGCGTTCCATTCCTAAACTAGCGTTTTGGCAACAATTGCACAATGCACTGACATCGCTGATCACCCTCTATTTGCAGCTCGCGTATAATGGAAAATCCCTGACCAATATAGTGAGAACCACCTTCAGCTTATTATTTAACCAGCAACGTTACACACTCAAAAACGACGATGACCCTCAGCTGCACCAGGATCTGGAGCTACAACCAAGGTGAGGAAAGATAGGTGTACTAATGTGTCAATTTTATGATTCAACCTTGTTTGACTTTTTTAGGCCCCCGTAATGAGCTTGTTTGCAATTTGCTCTATAAAAACGCTTTTCCCCGTTTGCAGCTACTCGTCCATGTGCTGCAGCACCATCGTTTACTCGCCATGGGTCCAACACTTTGCTTGCACAAAATGGACAATAAGCACCAGGAATGATTATGCAATTTTCCGGCTAGTTGGCTGCTGTCTATGGTAGGTAGTATGTTACTATGATGAAGCCTCAGCACCGTAAGCTTACTTCCAGTCGCTGCAGTTGGAAGTTATGCAAAAATAATGAAGCTATCCATTTTCATTATTTAGATTCGAAATAAACCACCAGCCGGAATCCGACTGAGAACTTGGGAAAATGGCAACTGAACATTGTTTGTTCATTCCAAGCGGTAGTTGCTCACCTACACCACCGTCACCGACACCGAATTGGTCGGTCGAATTGCTGCAAAAGCGGCACATGTTCCAGCGTCCCGGTGTGGTGAAAATCTATTTAGTCCATCTATTAAATGCCCTTGCCACACAGGTCTCGCGGCCAAAATGGTCATATACTAGCCAGAAGAGCAGAAGTTGAATCTTTGTTTCCGGTGCAACAGTGGTTCATGTTTTGAGCATTCTCCGGTTACAGCCTCAGGGTTGGTGAGTGCTTTTATGTTCAGGGAGAACCAGAAGAACTGACTGCTATAAACGCAGCTTTGAGTTCTCCCTGGATTCATATTTTTGTATTCATGGGTTTCGGTTTACAATGCTATATCTAACTGGGTCCAGGCTCGCTGTCCGAATGTTTATTTTTTCCCTTGGCAACCATTATTTTAGATCTGTATTGTTAATTCGAATAATTATAGGCACACATTTAAGAAACTTTAAAGATTTCACAGGTTAAAATTAAATTAAATTTTTGGTGCACTGTAATATACTGCCGTTAGTTAAGCATAACTGTCCCATGTATATAGTGAATCCCAAAGAACATGGGACAGTTATGTGTATAACGGCGGGATGCAACCCATCAATGTTTGGCTTGCGAAATCTTCGTAGTTTTAAACTGAATTTTGATGATTTGTGCTTTGAAAAGTTCGAAATGGCGTTGCAAATCGGTCATGATGGCGGCCATTTCTTATATTCTAGCTATCTTCACCTTAAAAGTTAGAACGTCACTTTTTCGGTTTTCATATTTCCAGTATGTATGTACTCATACACTCCTAAAAATATGCACGTCCAATGTACGTGAAATATCATGTACCTGGTGCAACTGCTTCTGTTTCCAATGTTACATGATAGTAGTGAAACTGATGTACATTCCTTGTCATGTTTACTCAAGCTGGTGAGAAAATGACAAATTTTTCACGTGAACATTCTGTTTATGGTTGTATGAGTATGTTTCCGTTCACATCTTATGGGTTACGTGATTTTCATGTATGGAAAAAGATCAATATGATGGCGTCGTCAAGCAGTTTGATGAAAGAGTTGCTCGCTGATTTGGAGTTGCCTGACGGTTTGTTGCAAATATTTGAAGGTATTGTTTAATAATTCATAATATTTAAACGCCAACATTGAACAGTAATATAACTGATTTTAATTTCAGAGGGTGGAATTACTCATTTTGATCTCCTGACAATATAGGAAGAACAGTTTCGCTTGGCGCTGGAGCAAACAGAGCAAACCGTTTATTCTAGGGCTGAAATCTCATGTCACAACAAAATACTATTGTCGTGTTTACTAGAAACAGAGAATCACATCAAATCAACTTGTGCAGCAAGTCTACCATATTGAGAAAAATAAACGACTTTTAGTAAATATTAAATAATCGCGTAAACATTGCATGAACATTTGTTCAAAACAAAATGGAATTCACGTTATGTTTATTTAATTTTTTAGTATTTTTTATTTAAAACCCACGTAAACATACGTAAGCAACCTGTGTAATCAAAGTAAAATTCACGTTAGTCTTATTCAGTTTTTCTAGTAAATTTCACTGCAAAATCACGTAAACATTACGTGGTAATCAGTTCTTACTTAACTCAAAATCACGTAACATTTACCTTAAAGCTCATGTTCACAACCAAACAAAATATTTTTAAGCTACGTGATTTTCACATCACTGCTACCTGATAAGAGATATGGACGAAAGCTACCAACATTTTCACGTAGATTGGACGTGTATATTTTTAGTAGTGCAGAACTTTTTTGAAAATCACTTTCTTTTAAAAATCTGGATTTTGAATTTCGCAGACCATATTTCCAGTCATTTTACTTTGAAAAAAAAATTCTAGGAAGTGTCTTATACACATATGTACCTGGTGCACTAAATGGTGTCCACAGTTGAATTGCATCACTTTAAACTCGTCCTCAAAACCAAGTCTCTCAACCGATTGCAACGAAATATTCAGGGAATAAAATACAAGGTATAATCTTGGTTGAGGTATTTTTATTTCACGGTAATTCTTTACCAAATCCAAAAGCCCGAACTTTCTTCTTAATTACTACGCATAAGATTTTGTACAACACTTGAACCGACATTTTTTTCCGCTTTCAACCATGACTTCAACATTTCCTGTTCTGAGAGATAACTTTAGGATGCTTAAGTTTGTGCTTCATTATAGCCCACTATTTTTCAATTGGCCGCAACTCTGGAGAGTTTGGGGAATTAAGATCCTTCGGCACGAAATTGTCACCATTCGCCTTGTACCACTCCAAAACATCCTTGGAGTAGTGACAAGAGGCTAGGTCCGGCCAAAAATTGTAGGAACGTTGTGTGTTTTGAGAAACGGAAGCAGTCGTTTTTTAAGGCATTCATTCATTCACGTATACTTGACCATTTGCAGTTGAAGTTGTCACGAACGGCTTGCTCCGTTTACCACATGATCAAATCCCCTGCCAAATCATGTATATTTGGGGAACTTTGACACTTGCTGTTTCCTGAGAGACTCTGGAACATCGAACTTGTCTTTCACAGTCACATACTGGTTGCCGGGAATTAGTTTAATGTCCGCTTTTAGGTGTGTTTCACCGTCCATGATGCAGCAGTGTGGTTTCGTCAACATTTGTGTGTACAGCTTATTCTGTGTTTCATTGCGGTTTGGAGCTTTCTGAGCTATGAATTAATGGATCCCGGCTCGTTTCTTGGGTCTCTAAACAGTTGGGTTTGAGTTTAAAGGCAGCAACCAATCGCTTGTGATCCTTCACACAGTACGGAACACTTTTTCTACCACTCACTGTTTTCCAATCGAAAGTTAAACGTTCCCCGAAACGTTTTATGATACGAGACACTGTAGTCTGGTGAATTTTCAACATCTTTCCGACGGCTCGGTGCGAAAGAAGTGAGTTGTCGAGGTGCGCGTGCAAAATGTTCTCGCGCACATGCTGTTTCTCCGACTCCACTTTTGAAGCTACCACAAATTTCACAATGAAACACACGCAGTGTAAACAACACACGTTGAGGTCATTTCACTCAAAATTTCGTTGAAATCAACCCAAAGGGCGAAATGTTACAGCTTATTGAAAGTGATGCAATTTCACTGTGGACACCTTTTACATAACTTAATCCGATAGAGGTTGAGAAAAAATTATCTAGTGTGTAAGCTTGTGAATATGTTTAAAAAAGCATACACGAGATAGCATGAATTGGAATCAATTTATTGATGTATGACAGGCGTATGAAAAAAGGTGGGCAAATTTGAACTGATACAATTCAACAAAAAAAACCAAACGCTGAGTTATAACAATCTTGCGGAAGAGTCGAACAACGTATTTATTCTCAAGTTCCCAAGAATTTCCAGAAATTCCATCAAGAATTATCAATCAAATGCATTCAATAAGCATCATGCAGTGTTGTAATTAGATAAGTCCTCGACACCTTCTCGAGAACCACAGGGAAGGACTTTCGGAAGTTCGTTTTTTGAATGTCTCGACCGACTTTTCCCTCGACATGGGCCTCATCCCCAGATAGCCCCTGCCGGTAAGGGCACAGTTTACCTAACAGGAGGCGGCTGGTTCGATTCCCGGTCCGTCGAAGGAATACAGTGAGCCGAGAGCAGGCGAAAGCTCGTTAAAAAGAGTATCAACGTCAGTTATAAGAAGAACAAGAATCTTCGTGAGTAGAAAAAGACATCCTAAAGTGCTACCTGTGGTCAGTGATGTCCATATCCTCATTGTGGTAGAGAGATTTTATTTTTTCCACACACTCTTCCGAGACCTCTTCTCTCTTGTGTATATTCACCCCCGTGTTTGCATGTGAGTGGAGAAAAAATATTTTCATTCACACTACACTCGATCGCTCTAGAGTGAGAAGAAGAGCTCTCAAATTCACAGAAGCGAATGCAGATAAATTCCCTGACGCGTGCGCCCCAGTGAGCTCACTGACGTGGGCTCTTCTGCTAATATACATAAGTGATTGTAAATTCGCTTTGACGCTACCTAACAAAAGAAGAAAGAAGAATGTTTCTTCCCGCTTCTTTTTTTCGAACATTCTCTACAATTCCGATAAAGTTTTCACTTTCAATCGCACCAGCGAATCACAGAAGGAGCACTAGCGCGTCATCGCCCAAGTGTACGCGGCAGTGATCGCAGGCGAGAGCACGTGGGCGAAGACAGATGAGAGCACGTGAGAGCAGTCGTTTAAAAGAGAGAGTGATTCACTCTTTGCCCTTTGCTTTATCTGCGGTGAGTTATGGTTGTATTCTCTGTAAAGGTACAAATCTCACGCCCCAGCGTAACATTAGTGTGAAATGCCATCTCTGCCTGTGGTCTACTTTCAGATTTTCATAATAATTATTATTCCATCGGAGCAGCAGGCTGCGAATTACTGAAGAGAAATGCTTAAACGAGTTGTGAGCACAGTATTGTTTTTATCACAAGTCAGATAGCGTTTTGAAGAAACAATAAATGTTTTGGATCCCCTAAAAATGAATATTTCTTAGGAGTTCTTGAGCTATTAGCTGAATACGATCCATTTCTTGCACAGCACATTGAAAAACACAGCAGCAAGAAGAGCGGACATGTTAATTACCTATTATCGACCGTTTGTGAAGAGCTTATTGAATTGACGGCGGATGAAGTGCTGAAAGTAATAATCGGGTGACATACTTTTCCATATCAGGCAATGCTTCACTAGGTGAAGCTCTTATTGATCAAATGACAGTTATCATAAAGCACATGGAAGCTCCAGGAGCTGTCAAACGCTTCCTAACCTTTATTCCCAATTGTGGTAACTCAGGAAAACAAATGACCGACTTACTTCTGAATTTTCTGGAACTTCATGGTCTGGAACATGTCTGAATGATACGGGGGCATGTAAGATCTGATAATCGAAAAGAATTGCTCTGCTACCTTAATTCCATGTTGTACACATCCGCTAAACTTGGTTGGTAAAGCAGCTGCAAACGCCTATTCTGCTGCGGTTCAGTTTTTCAGTTTCGTTCACACACAGAACACACAGAACGAAAGTAACCCTGAGTTACACTAGATGGTCTTGTCGAGCAGATGCAGGTATAGCTCTACTGTTTGAATATAGAGCTATTATAAACACCTTGATTGAAATATGCAACAATGCAGATGAGAAATACTTCGTGATGAATGCAGCTATAGGTCTGTATAACAAAATGTCACTTCTCGAGACAGCGATCTAGACCCAGTTTTGGCACGACATCTTAGAAAGGTTCAATGCAACCAATTTGTTGTTGCAGAATAAATCCACAACTCTAAAAGCTGCCGTAGCTTCCTTGACGAGTCTGAAGGAAAATCTAAGCGTGGAAAAGGGACGAATATGATAATTATGAATCGAATATGAAATTCGAAGTCGTTCCAGCACGAGGGCCAAACGTACGGCTCAACCTATTTGGTTCAAGGAAACCAGATGCATCAAAACTTCCACCAATAGAGATATTTAATTGGTTCTACCAGTGATGGACCAGTTGGTCAATTCTCTCGACCCGAAAAACGGCCTATCAGCAGTTATGCAAACGGTTTGGGTATCTGTCTGACATCGATATTAGTCCTTCTGAATTGGAGGTGGCCGCAAAGTTTAGTAGCCGCCTATTCGAATGATTTGAAACCTGGATTAGGAAACTATTTGATCCAGCTATATTCCTTCGCAAATGAGTCCCTAAAAATGCATCAATTGACATCAAAAGTTGTACAACTTTATTTTGGATAACAATATCCATTGTGCATTCCTCAATGCAGAAGCACTTATTTGAGCTTAGTCATCACAAATGCAACTGGCAACTGCAAATGCAAAGATGGAGTTAATTAAAAACAGGTTGCGTACGACCATGAACAATGAAGGACTTTCGAACTTGGCATTGCTGAGTTGTGAATTTGATGTTCTAAAGAGTTTAAGTATTGCTTTTATCATTTATAATTGAGTTTACAGAGAAGAAGTCCCGTAATAAGATTTTCTGAAGGTGTTTGATCTATTAATGTTAAAATCATAATATCCAATGACTTAAATCGATTTTGTTTCATTTCAAGGGCCAGACCACTGGCCCTGGGCCCCAATATTCGTACATCCGGCTCTGATAGTAGAGATGAAGACTTAAGTTTTCATTAAGTTTAGAAGTTAAGAACGTGCAATTTTTGTGTGGGAATCAATACAAATTACGCCACTTTTTCGCAACTTTGGATCTACTAATGCTAAAATAGCTTATTTTCATCCTGGTGTTAGAAGTAGAGATCTTATCTGATGCTGATAGATAGAATGAAAATTACTAAACCGTCTAATGGGCTAACCTTAAGCAACACCGTCGCCGTTTTCCGGGATCCACAGAACCAAATCAAGCAGCACGGCCTTCTTCAGGACCACTCAATAGTTATTGAGAGTTAAACTTAGAACATTTTAAGGTGTTTTTCATGCTAATGTAGTCGACGCCAACCATGCGGTCGTGTCATGTAAACAACCTTACTGATTTTGTATCATTATTTCCAGCTATGTAGATTGTCCTCGACAGATCTGTTTCATTTACGCAGCAACGGGAACCGGTGATAAACAAACAACCTCTGTGAACTAGAAGCGATATTAGCAGACTCTGGACAGCTACTGATACTGTAATTGGAATTACATAATAACCCGAATCGCTTCGCAACAAACTCATACTAAGGATGACTCTGACGTCGCATGAATCAGAAAACATACGGTACCGGTTATGGACTGACAACATCATGTCTAGATTGGCATTTTTCCAGATACGAAACTATCGCAAACCGTTAGAACATGCATGACACTCCCTATTAGGGAAGAGGAAACCCTCTTGAGCAATCTCTCTGCCATGGTACGGACGATCCGTAAATAAGGTTTTTCATCAGTAGCTCAACGATTCCTCTAATAATGCGTACATGATTTTGTACCGGAATGGATACGGATCCTCCGCATGGCAAGCATATCGAATGAGAAATTTACCGCTGCCTGTCGTGCTGATAAGTGTCGATACCAAGAATCCACGAATTCAGAAAGAAGGGACCAACGATGATGACGTTTCACATTTCATATGTACAAGCATATCATCATTCAACACCCGACCGGGGCCACCCAGCACCGAGCATATACAAACTCATTCACTTAGAACGTACCATCAAGAGGAAAATGGGAAAATCCTCATAAGAGAGAACCAAAGAGCTGTAAAATAAAGTGTATTCGCCCGGGAGCCAAGTCGAGAAAGGTTTTTTTTCCTGGCTCAGTTTTTCCCTTCCATTGTTGTTGCCATCGCCCTGCTGTGTGTACTGTCAGTGCGTCAAGCGTTGGGAAGTGAAAGCTATGGTAAACCGAGAATCAAGAAGGAAAAAAGGAAGGCCCGTTCGACATAATTATCGTCATCACGATCGGAGCACATACACTCCTGCACCAGAACCAGCGAAAGGGAGGGCAAATGAATCCCGTCATTCTCAGCCGCCTCAAGTGGAAGACCCAGCCAGTGTCAGAAAAAAAACAGTGCCTGCCCATTACGCCACCACATGGTTCGCATCATCCAGAAGTGGTACTCCCCGCAATGTTGGGGGTGGCTGATGGGAGCAACCAGGACTAATAAGCACATAAGTACTGCACACATACCCGGTGGTATTAATGCCGGCTGAATAATGAGGTTTTGGAGCAGCGTCCCTCGGGAATTCCATCAGCCATTCTAAGGTGCGGGTGGCATGGTGACGATTACTTCGATAAAACTTGAGTTGATAGGCAGACGAAAAAGCACATTGCTCCTAAGCGTATTTTAATGACGGTTGAAAGGGAATTGGTTGATTACCTGCTACTGGCTAGGGCGGCAGAGTGTCGATCAATTTCTTGTGTGTAAGTCTACTTTCATTTCCGGTTGAAACATTCTTGCCCTTTGCTCCCGGTTGCCGGAGGTATTTGCTCGTGACATGGGTGTTTCAAGGGTGTTGATAAACGAAAATTCATTACAGGAATGTGCTGGAAATTTACATGGTGTAGATGAGAATACTTGAGGGTGATGATTGAGAAATTTCGTGACAGCTGCTTTTTGGATAAATATTTTTGTTAAGTGTCCAAGTGATTACAACTATTTTACAATAGATTACTGCAATCGTTTGCTAACAGGGCTAAGTAAACAGCCCAGTTAGCGGTGCTGCTCGGTAACTGGACTGACATTTCAAATGTAAATAATTTTCGAGGGGGCTTTCGTTCAGATTTCAGTCGGCATATGTTATTGTGCAATACATACATTAAATTATGCTTTTATGCTTTATACGTTATTGCAATGTATCGGGCTTCAAATGGTGAGTTGACAACTTGGCAGGAGGGTGCGACCGACCTCTGGTCCTCACAAGTTCCTACCTCACGCCTCCACGAGTCATATGATCACAAAAGACTGCCAGCTGAAACATGGAGACGCTGGTTGGCGTAGCCTGGGCAATGTTGTCAATCCGACAATAGCGAAGTGAGGGGTGCGACCGGTACATCATATCATAATTTTCCATTCTCATATCTTTCAGGTCTTCCAGGTCGTCAGGTATTACAAAATAATTTAAAATTTAAAATTCTTTTTTTTTTTCATGGCGGTCATACATTGCCTAAATTTTCTGGTTCATAATGGATGCGCAAGTTTGTCTACAATTGCAACAAAACAGCAGTCGGCACACATGTAATTTTCAATTCATATTACAATATACCCTCACTATATATTTTATCTTATAGGACATTGTTTATTCATAGCCTAATTCTGTATATTTCATTACATGTATTAAGCCAGAAAGGTAAATTTCTCTCAGGTACCATACAGTTTAGGAGAGAAGGTCTTATGGTTATAGGATGATCATCTTCTGGTAGAAGCAGCAGTAAGAATGGGGATCAATTTTCAGCTGTATCTAGCACCGTCGGAGTGGCCTTCTCGAAAGTAGCAATGGATGTATATATAGATGTGTAGATACTAGTATGTGTTATTATATGATGCATGTTTTTTACAAGCTCTAGCATATTTTCATTAACAGAAATATTGACGACTCTCTCGACCACTCAACCTTTAATTCCTTCATTATATTTTCCATTAAATGGCGTAATATGACCTTAACATTTCAGAACACGATCATCAACTACTATTTGAGCGGTTCAGAGGAACACAGCTGTTCATCATTATTAATTGCATATCATAAATATAATATTATGGAAAAAGTAATAAAATAATTAATAAAATTTTAATTGCTTCAGTTTGGTGATCCGGCCGGTATAATTATTTTATTACATTATATCAAATAATAATCAAAATTAATAAATGCTCTTCATTCCAGAAGGTTATATATCTATATGTCATGATTAAATACGTAATAATATAATATTATGGTTTTATATACAATTGAATGCTTTATTGATATTTATACCTCAATGAATAACAAGATGACCTTCACATTCCAGAGATACAGTCACCCATCAGTGATACAAAGTGGTACGAAGCTGCATATTATTATTATTACTGCCTTAATATTATTATTTCAGCAGGTTAATTAATTTAGTTTAACATGGTTATCATAGGCTCGTGAACTCCAACTATTACATAATTTAACTAAATATCCTTATATAATTTTTGCTCTACTATATAATCATATATAACATATTATTATTACATTACATCTATATTTATATAAATATAATAAATACTGGGTTGGGAGGGAGCACCAGGGTATCATTCAAGCTGAAACTGGACGATGGTTTGATTGACTGCCTGAGTCTAGGAGGGAACAAACAGTATCATTTCTTATCCTACCGATTCGAGTGTGGTGCTGCGAGTTCTACTCCAACAGTTTCAGGGAGAGTGACGCGCCCTTCTTAACAAGCCATCCTGTAGAAAGCTTAATGAGTATTGCGAATTGTGTTATTCGATTTGTTGGATCATATCGTTGGAAGGAGATTCTTAATTTCCCGTGGATTTCGTGTAAGTGTCTCTGCTTACGGGTCCACCCCTCCGTTTTTGGCCCTTCATACAGCGATAGTGCGAATTCAGATCGGTGGCCCAATTTGATCTTGCTGTTAAGTGGAGCTGCATCCAAGCCAAGGGCTAGAGGGGATGGTGGCTACCATACATACATACATACATATACGTTATTGCAATGTATCATAGTGTACACACCATTGTGCAAAGTAGTTCGTACAGTTGGACAATTTTTCGCTCCTACACGAACTATATATGCCTTTTACAAGCCCCTTGCTAATTTTGGCAACAAAATGTCAAATCGACACAAAATTTTCATTAGGGCCTAACTGACAAACGTAAACAATGGCTTCTTCCGTAAATTTCTCGTGGCACAAAAGCTTCCCATGTAAGCCTCCAATTCTATCGGATAGGTGAACACTTCCTCTTCGAAATGATCGTGGTGGATTGATTAGGCGAGTTTTCAATAACGAGAAATTAAGGGAAGAAGCCATTGTTTACGTTTGTCAGTTAGGCCCTAATGAAAAATTTGTGTCGAAATGCTGATTTTTAATGCTTATTTGCTTTTTTAACCTAGGCGAGCGCCCAGATAGAAATCAGCCCAGTTAAAAAGCACCCAGTTAGCGGACAGTTGCTGTAGTTGTAACTAAATGGAAATCACTAATCATTCTCCTCATTTTTTTAGTTACAGGTATTCCACTAAAAAGCTCTTATTGCAAAAAAAGGACTGACATTTGATGGCCAGAAAACAAAATATGTCATTGCAATTCTCACATCCTACGAATTCACATAACCTAAATCCGGTAGATGTCCACCAAAGACATCAGGAACGGTATTCTGCTCCTGAGAAAGTGGACCTGTAGCAACCCCTTAAAAGACGTCGACGTTCGCTTCACGTCATCAGATTTTGACTCGATGTTTTGGTATGTTATGTTAGGCCACAACTCCAATACATCAGTGGGCGCCTCGAATAAGTCGAGGCGCCCACTGATGTTGCGGATGTTTGGTTTCTGCTAGCATGTTGTTAGGTGAAGATTTTCAAGCGGTGTTTATTGAATTTGAAGATAACCTCAAAATATACGTGTACGAACAGGCATTCTTGAAATGGGTCGTTGGATTTTCAATAGAGTTGTCACCTTCAATCTTCAGAGCTAATAATGTTTGCACATAGTCACAGACAGACGTTTAAGCAAGAACAAAATTAATCGATAACTTTGTGTAAATTTTCAAATCGCTAGCAAGCGCAACCGTTAGAAATTGCTTCTTCACTAAAGCCAAGTAGTTCACTTAGTCGCGGTGCCCACTGATGTGGAAAAGTTGCGGCATCTGCTAGCATGTCAGAATATCATTCCGTCGTTCGACACACACCACCCGATATTGACACGATGTTTTGACGTGCAATTATGTAAATACCACATAGCGGCAACAAAACTGCGGGATTTGCATTTTGCTAGTTGCCTATTGTCATTTGGCGATTCCTTTTAAATTGACGGTTATCGAATTTTACACACGCTGAATTCAAGCTTGAACGACTGTGATATAGTTATAACATAAGGAATATATCGAAAATAAGCTGTCCATGTACATTTGTGGGGGAGGTAGCTCATCAACACTTCCGGTCCGCTCCTAAGCATCTTGCTATGAGGTACCAGGTGGTTACACACCGATAACCTGTCGATCTTCCAAGTCTGTATTGAATTATCTCAAATTATAATATTCCGCCCACTATATCACAAAACATTGCGATTTGTTGAGCGGATTGGAGATAAGGAAAGCATTGGGTACAGGACCAAGTCTCCCCCGGTCGGTGCTAAACAGATGAGCATGGAAATCAATAGAAGCATAAAGTTGACAATAGGCGCGGAATGTTTTTGGGGTGCTTATTTCGCGAAATCCTTCAATCGTGATTCAAAGTGTAGATTACTCTTTGGGACGTTCAGCTTGCTTATTGCAGATATCGGTTCCAGTTGTGAAATGGCTTTTGGACTGTAGTTGTGCAAGTTGACAGTTTGCGAAAATCAAGGAACCTGCCTCGGGCATCGGGTGTGTTGCGCAAAGTTTTGTTGTCGGGAATATCGCGTTTTCTATTGTTTCGTTTACCTATTGTTCGGTGGCGCGAGTGATCAAGTGAACAAAGAAGAACAATAAGGCTGCTTCCCCGTGAGATTTGTTGGTTCACCGGGTGTGGTGGGTGGGTGGTGTGAATCATAATTAATTGTGATCCATATTATTCGTTCGCCAAACTCGCTGGGCCACATGTCTAGGAATCAGCCAATCACTATTCCATTTTGTGAGTGGTTGCAAAACAGCGTCTGTACTACTGATCTAAATTGGCTCTCATGTTTTAATATAAATTACCTTGTTTTCTCAAAGAAAAACCACCATCACAATTTGTGAGTGGCCCCAATAGCATCCTTACTGTTGGTGTAAATCGGTTCAAATCGGAAATCGGTACTAAAATTAAAACATTTAACCTTCACACAAACACATGATAAGAAAGCGTATTATATATGTTACCACTAACGAATATCTTTATTATATTTGCTATCTTTCCATGTATGTCGTGCACAATATACGAGCGGTAGTGGAAATCAAAGAGCAAGTTGGATAACAAACTTGCACTTGTATCAGTGCAACAACAACCAATAGGAGAAGAAACAGATGAGAACTATTCATACTTGAACTTATCAATTACAATAATCACTAAATCATTATTTCGTTTTCGTTTCAGCATTCAAACGCCCCTCTCTCTCTCTTGCTTCACTTTCTGCCTCCTACTATCCTCTATGTAATGAATCTAACACTTGTTGGGACTGGTTAGTTAATAACCGGTGCCTGCTTGTGGAAGATCCCGGTGAGCTATATGGTCTAGGGCATATCAACGGGTAGGCTTGGTAGGTTCTCGCCTAGCCCAAAATCAGATGGGCGGACAGTGGTCCGCCAGGGCGGGGACTGAGTAATTACAATTACAATAAGCTGTCCATGTACATTTGCGTTGTACGCGTGTGTTTGTGATGGTTTTAGTGTGTTCATCATAGCATGATGTGCGGTTGACTGTCAGCTTTCGTTTGTTCACTTGTCTCAACGGGTTAAATTCTTCGTTTTCATAATGTTGAATTGAAAGACGGGTAAATGACCGTTTTGGATATACGGCTACGTGAAAAGGGTAACTATTCGACAATTGGCCGAGGGCTTTTAAATTCATCACGCGAGCGTAAAATCCATCATAACCAAGTTTGAAGAACAGTGTTTTTTGCATAAACTGCTACGGAGAGGCAGAAACCCCGGATCTTACGACCCTAAACTGGATCAGAAAGAAGTAACTAATTCGGAAGCACAAATCAATGTCGATACGTGATTTGGCCAATAAAGAGGGAATGATTCAAAGTCCCTGCCCTTCGGTTCAGAAAGGGGTATGGGCGCGTTCTGTCGAGTCGGTCGCAGCAGATTTCATGTGTGAATCGGCTGCCCCATCAACGTTCAAAAGTGCCTGAACCAAATGGACAGCTTGTAATGATCACTTGAAGATGCGATGGGGGATCATTACCCTGTTATTCCCAAATGAAGCACGTTGTAAAACGTTTCTTGTATCCTATTTTTTTTTTTTTTAACCTAAACTTGGTCTGTTGATGTCTACTTCAAATAAACAAATAAAACCAAACACGATGGAATTGAGTAAACGAGCGAAAACTCAACGGGAATGATCTCTCATATGCATCCGTCGAACCATTCTGAACGGCCGTTGTGAGAATATCACCATGAAAATCTCACATGCGCATAGCGTGTTACCAATCATTAATCCCTTTTCATTTCTTGTTCTCTTTCCTATCCTATGACCACGAGCAATATCATGACATCGTCATCCTAAAGTCAACTCTTCAAATGCAGTAACATCGAGACAACACAGAGCAACTCAAGAACGGTATAAACTCTAACCAATTTTACTTTCAGACAAATTTTCTAACACAAGGTAAGCAATCAAATGACCATTACAAAATATACTGAATATCATCATATCGACATAATATATAACGGGAAAACGGAGGGACCATCAGGGCACCCAAGTGAAACGATTTGGATAGGGAGCATGGGACTGCCTCCTCCCTATTGTTAACATTTCGTGGAACGAGGGCGGGCTCTTCGACCCCATCTATTGGGTTTATTCTGTCAATCGAGGGCCGACTCCAGTGCTGTATGTGTGAACTTGCTTCTGGAAGGAGATTCTCTTCCCTATATTCGCGGGTTTCGCGTAAGTGTCTCTGCTTACGGGCCTGCCCAAACGTTTTTGGCCCTTCATACAGGAGCTTGAAGATCACAAACAACAGTAGAATCCTGATCAAATCGTTTTTCAGATTATTCCACTGCTATGGAAAGTTACCTTGCTACAATAGATGGTAGTATCTCATCATCATCATCATCATCATCATCATAAAGAGGGAATGATTCAAAGTATCAAGAAACGGAAAAAGACGTACCAAGAAACGGAACAAGTCTGAAGACTTACAAGAAGCAGAAAATCGCCAAACGAAGTCAAGAACAGAAGCAACGCACAACAACAAGGGCCCGGAAATTTTAGTCACGAGTTTTGCAGCGACAGATTTCATGTGTGAATCGGTTGCCCCATCAACGTTCATAAGTGCCTGAACCAAATGGATAGCTTGTAATGATCACTTGAAGATGCGGTGGGGGATGATTGCCAGGAAATCCACAAATGAAGCACGTTGTAAAACGTTTCTTGTTTTCTATAACCAAACACAATGGAATTGAGTAAACGAGTGGAAACTCAACGGGAGTAATCTCTCATATGCATCCGTCGAACCATTCTGAACGGCCGTTGTGAGAATATCACCATGAAAATCTCACATGCGCATAGCATGTTACCAATCTTTAATGCTTTCTCTTCATTTTCCTGTTCTCTTCCCTATCCTATGACCGCGAGCAATACCATATGACATCGTGCATAGGCCTTTGCCTAAAGTCAACTCTTCAAAAGCAGAAACACTGAGACGACACAGAGCAATTAGTAAAGAACGGTGTAAACTCTAACCAATTTTACTTTCAGCCAAATTTTCTAACACAAGGTATGCAATCAAATGACCACTACAAAATATACTGAGTATCCACGACCTAATATATAACGGGGAAAGGGAGGGATCATCAGGGCACCCAAGTGAAACGATTTGGATAGGGAGCATGGGACTGCCTCCTCCCTATTGTAAACATTTCGCGGAACAAGGGTGGGCTCTTCGACCTCTTCTATTAGGTTTATTATTTCAATCGAGGACTGTGGGTGTGAACTTGCTTCTGGAAGGAAATTCTCTTCCCTATATTCGTGGGTTTCGTGTAAGTGTCTCTGCTTACGGGTCTGCCCAAACTTTTTTGGCCCTTCAAACAGGAGCTTGATGATCACAAACAACAATAGAAGACTGATCAAATCGTTTTTCAGATTTTTTCACTGCTTTGGAAAATCTTCTTGCTCCAATAGATGGTAGTAAGGAGTGTTTCGAATATAAGCTACCCACATAAATTTGCGCTGTACGTATGTATTTGTGATGGTTTTTTATGCTCTGAACACTGCATGCTGTGCGTTTGACTGTCAGCTTTCTTTTGTTTACTTGTTTGTGCGGTTCAAATTCTGCGTTTTCAAAATGTCGCGTATTGAAAAGAAAGTGAAAATTAAGGTTCTGGACATATGGCTAAGTGAGAAGGGTATTACTATGCGAAAATTGGCGAAGCGGTTTGGAATTCATCATGCGAGTGTTAAAACCATCATTAATAAGTTTGGGGAACACTATTCTTTGGATGAGCTACCAGGAAGAGGCAGAAAACCCGGTTCTTCCAACCTGAAACTGGAGCAGAAAGTGGTATCTCTAATCATGAAAAACAAATCAATGTCAATACGTGATTTGTCCAAAAAGCAGGAACGAGTGTCGGAATGATCCAGCGTATCAAGAGGCGAAACCACCTGAAGACCTACAAGAAGCAGAAAATCTCGAAACAAAGTGCAGAACAGAAGAAGCGAGCAGCAACAAGGGCCCGGAAATTGTATTCGCGTCTTTTGCAGCGTCCAGATGCATGCGTTTTGATGGACGATGAGACCTATGTAAAGGAGGACTCAAAAACCCTTCCAGGTCCACAATACTTTACTGCCGTCGTTGAGGAGGATGTGACCGATGCAGACAGGTCGATTCAAGTGGAGAAATTCGGTCGCAAGGTACTGGTATGGCAAGCAATATGTTCCTATGGTTTGAAGTTAACCATTTTTTACACTACCGGAACTATAAATGCGGAAATCTATCGATCTGAGTGTCTCCAGAGATTGTTGCCTTTATATAAGAAGCATAGTACACCTCCACTGTTTTGGGTGGATTTAGCGTCGGCTCACTATGCCAAAACTACTCTCAATTGGCTTCCGGAAAAGGGTATAGATTTCGTTGAGAAAAATATCAATCCACCAAATTGCCCTCAGCTTCGACCCATCGAACGATACTGGGCAATCGTGAAGAGGGTCTTCAAGAAGACTGGTAAGGCAGGACTTCAAAAAAATTTGGGCTCAAGCGTCCAAAAAATGCGATGCAACACTTGTCCGGAACTTGATGAAGAGCATTCGATCCAAAATTCGAAAATTCGTGAAGGAATAACTTAAATTTCATCCGGTCTTCATTATGTTCAAGTTTAACCTCGTACAATAAAGGATCAATTTTTTGTATGAACAAAATATCGGTTTTCAACATAATTTGAAAGAAAGTTTGTGGATAGCTTATTTTCGATACACTCCTTATTTCATTATCATCATTATCATTTATTGTGCATAAACAACTCTCAATTGGCTCACGGAAAAGGGTATAGATTTCGTTGAGAAAGATATCAATCCGTCCGGCCTCAGCTTCGGCCCATCGAACGCTATTGGGCGATTGCGAAGAGGATCTCAAAAAAGACTGGCATAGCAGCTGAGAATATGCAGGTGTTCAAAAAAAATTGGGCTAAGACTTCCAAAAAAAAAACCAATGTAAAGAATAATCATTAATTTTATCCAGTCTTCACAACATTCAAGTTCAATCCCGTACAATAAAAACTCATCTATTTCTTTGAACAAACCATATTTTTTTATATGATTTGAAAGAAAAATATGTGGATAACTTATGTTCCATACAGTCCTTATAAAGCCAAGTCGGTCAGTGGGAGATTGATTGTTTACATACACACATACACACTTAGACAATTTTACAGTGTTCGGTAATTTTTTACCGAACTTTCAACAGCTGTTCAGTTCGGTAATCCGATTAAACGGATTTCGGTAAAACTTGACAAGTTCCGGTAATTTTTTTGCCGGCATACTGTAAAATTTCACCGAAATCCGTTAAATCGGATTACCGAACGTTCAGCTGTTGAAAGCTCGGTAAAAAATTACCGAATACTGTGAAATTTTCTAAATGTGTACATACACCCATGTATTAGAAGTTTTGGGATGGCAAGTGATCGAGTTTTCGAAATCTCGATACGACATCGCCCACTACTAGTGTCAAGAAAATTGAATTGACGGATACAAAAGCCATCATGACCGCTCACGGTCGCCCATAGCTAACGTAATTAGGATTAAAGGGCCTTCCATAAAGAAATTTATAAGAAAATTCTAAGGTGCTTGTTTCCTATTGGTTGTTGGTGGCACTGAATCATGACATTGAAGTACATAGTTGGTTCATTGAAAAGGACGGATCGATAGGACGGAGTTCCGATAGATTTTTCAATACGATGTGGTAAATATTGAATTTTGTTTATATTTTGACTAATTGAAACATCATTATGGGAAGGTCCATTAATTACGTCACGCAGTAAGGGGGGAGGGGGGTTTGGGAAAACGTGACGATCCATACAAAACAATTTGATATTCCATACAAAAAAACGTGACAAGGGGGGGTTTATAAAAAGTCATTTTTTGCGTGACGTAATTAATGGACGTTCCCTATCTGGCAAAGTCTCACAATTCCGTCATGAACTCCGTACAGTTGATGGAAGCGATCTATTATTTTTTAAGTCCCTTTTCCTCCTTAAAATGACGGAAACAAAACGAGCTGTAATCAGGAATATAAAAATCAATTACGACCATTTTCCACTCTTCCCAATATGAAACTTGGTATAAGTTCCCTTTCGACTGCATGGTGCAGTAAATCCGAAGCAGCACGCCGGAGCTAAGTTGGTTTGTGTCCATTTCTCACCGGTAATCACCGGGGTGGAAAACTGCTCCTCCGCTCCCTGCGCCGGTTTTAAGCTCAAATCAAACCAACCCCCCTGGGGAAAGTTCCTTACAAAATGGGTTCTCTCGCTCAAATGAATGTCGAAAGAAATTGGAACCTAATTGGAGGTGTGTGTGTGAGGGAGAGAGGTGTGGTGGACGGCAGCACGCAGGTGTGGGCGAACGGTACCTAGTGCAGGAGTGGGTTTAGGGTAGCAAGTGAAGACTGAGTTTGTTCTTTTCCCTTCACAGCAGGATGGGAACAAGAAATGAAAAATGCTTCAATGACTGTAATTTTTCTTATAACTTTGGGTACCGAGTCGAACGGGTGGAACGTAGAGTAACTTCCGATTGTTGGTGCTCGCGGTAGACGTAGAGGAATTTGCTCTTCTCTGTGTCTAGTGCCCGCCCCGAAGTAGAAAGCACGCGGACAAGATTTATGAAGGGTGCTCGCTCTTCCTTTCTTATGAGACTGGAGCAGTCAAGCTGCTGGTTCTCCTTGCCGGTATGGCTGATAAAAGGACACTTTAATTTTACAGTGCACTTGATATCCTGTTCCTTCCCTTTTTTCCTTAGGGTTGTAGAGAAAGGAACAAACTATTTTTTTTATGAAAATCAAGAGATTCTCGCTTCTAGCAGCGCAGGCATGATGTTGATTGTTATCGTTGGCCGTATTTATTTTTTGCTGCAAGGAGCAAAAATAAAACGCTGATTTTTGCACTCGGAAGATTGTAAAGAAGTTATAAGCCAAATCGTCGTTACATGGTGCCCGTTTTCAAAGAGTCATAAATCTTCGATTATACACTTTTTCATTATGCCACTATGAAAGTGGATTAATGGTTTTCATTGCAAGATAGAATAGGTACCTACATCAAACTTAACTTTCTAACACTTTCGAATAAAGGCGATAACCATCCTTAATGCAATAAACCTCCAAGCAAGAATTTCGCCTTCCATATAAAACTCACCAAACAAAGTCGTCCAAAACAACAGTAAATTGCAAAATGCTTCACACCCAACCGGTGGCAGTAGCTCTTGCAACTAAGTCATACTGTTGCCCAGGAGTTTCTAATCTAGGCTCTAATTCCTTTCTCCATCTGAAGGATATCGACCGCCCGGACTGAGAGTAGATGCCTATCTATAGTCTCGAAGCAACAGAATGCAATAATGCTTGCCTTGGTCTCGCTTTGCATTTAACGAGATGGAGGCACTGCGGGGGCGTAATTTACACTCCGCACAGAGGCTCTGGGAGATATTAATTCAACAGACAAACAGCTCGTAAAAGCAAATCATCTCGTCCATCTGTCCGTCGGCAACATGGGCCGTATACCATCGGAGAGAATGTGTTAGCAAAAAGGCGAACTTGCATCACAGTGTGTTGAAAAGACATGGATTGATGAAGGGTTTTGCTATGGTGGCCTCTTGAGATGACGTACATTTTCCAGGGCAATCTAACAGAATACTTTAAACAAATGGAGTTCTACCTGTTTTCGAAAATATGAGACTAATCGAAAATGTGTTGTTTGCAGGTCCACCCCAGCTAAAGGAAATTCAAATTGTTGTGGTATAACACTTTCTAATCTTGAGCAAACACAGCACAGCTATAAACCTCACGGCTGCTGTTTGGATTGTTTATGGTTTGAGAAAAGGATAATCATATCTTCCACCACCGGGTCAATAAGATAAACAAATTGGAAATAACAATCTCCTGAATTATCTGTTGTTAAGCTAGAATCAACCAAACATGATTGCATTATGTCTGGAGGAAACCTGACGCAGGAATACTCATTGGGTGTTGTTATTGTTTTGAATTGTAGGAAAATACTGCGCTCTAACGCGCATGCCACCTACTTTGCATATAATTTGTTTTAAGTTCTTGGTGACCTAGGTCTTCCTTCTTGAACATTTAATAGGGGGAGCTGAAGAGGACTAGTTTACGATAAAAGCTACACTGTCAGTTTGCTTAACCTAAAATTAAGTTAAATGTGACTCAATGTCGGTTGGTAAATGGCTTGACAATGTGTTCCATAGGTGCTTCGCCTGCCTGCAGGTTTAAAAAGAACCCACTGTGGTCCTTTGCCTCGTGTACAGAACCTTCTTTTACTACCATTTCCTGATACCTGCTAGTGTCAATCTTTTTTTTAAGGTTTACTGGCGGGACTCTGAATAGAGTAGAAAACTCTACACCAGGCCTTTGATGATATCGTTGCGTAAATCTTTTCTAATCATTTTGCCAGCCGGAGTATGCCGACCAAGAAGACGCTGTTTGAGAATTTTGAATCCTTTCGTCCGTTTCTTCAATTGTCTTTTTGTTATGTAGTATGTCAGTGTTTCGTTTACTAAGGCGCTTATATTATCTTTGTAATTTATTCAGTCTTTTGTAGTTTAGTTTTTTTTTGGTGGCAAAGTAAAGCTTGAAAAATTTCCCAGATTGTTTGTATAGGGGGATGTGTGCTATTGTTATTAGCTAGATTTAAATTCAAGTGTGGATCCGGCTCATTATGCCAGGGAACGCATAAGAAAGTTGTTGCAGTCAAGAGAAATTTTCACATCAATATCACTGAGGAAAGATCCCCACTATACTGCAGCAGCACTCACGGTTCCAAGACAGGACGTCCGTTGGATACATCTCTGAAAAAACAGTGCATCAATGCCAAATATGTAATGCAAAATTATAAACAAATAGTTAACATGTGTTATCACCACGATAGGATATGTTTTTGGTTGCTTACCCCGTATGCTCATTATGCCCCTTGTTCTTCTTATTTAGTATTTCAAGCCTATTGCTTTCACAATTTGCTTATTTGCTTGCTCTCAACTTAGTGTTCTAAATGCGTTTCCACCGTATTTAATTGAGAGCCTTTGATGCCACTTACCATTTTTGTATTAGTATAATTGTGTGGCAAGTACAATCATACCCTATGCCCAGGGAGTGAGGGAATTTTCCTTAACGAAAAATTCCTAGACCAAACCGGGAATCGAACCCAGCCACCTCCAGCATAGTGTTGCTTTGTAGCTGCGCCTTCACCGACTGAGCTAAGCGAGGCCCCTATTATCATACTCGGCTCAAAATCACTATATAGTTATTTTAACCCCCACTGATATAAAAAACGTTTTGAAATTCATAAATTTTGCATTATGAAGCATCTCAAACGCAAACATTTGTATCTTCATAAGGTTATTATGAATTTCTTACTAACGCATATTGATTTAGTTTCACCTCGGTTTCATAATAATACCTTAAGATTTTCACAGTTGCCTTTTGGAGGGAAACATCATCGCTCAATATTGTGAAATAATAACAAGGCCCCATTGGGAAACATCAACGATAACATTCGTTATCATTTTAAATAATGATCATACACGAATTTGAACAAGGTAAGCATATTCTTGCATATTTTAAAAATTACCCAGTATAAGATAATAATGTCGACAATAATTCATCTAGCGGCCACTTGCGTAACCATCATAAATAAAAGAAGGTTTCTCCGATGAGCAAATCGAGGTTCTACAGTGCACGTTCTGGATATTTCATGTTTGCAGCATTTCTGCAAAATGCACCTTGTTTGCACACAAAGAATAATGATTATTAAAATTAAAAAAATCACTGCTAAAATTGAAAAGTTGCGTTGGTTCTTTTTCGTAGAGCATGAGCATGAGCATGATTGACCGCCCACGGATGCAACTCCGTTATTGCCAGATCAGCTGTATTTGCACAAAGAACCAACAGATGATGTTTGGGACTAACATGCATCTTCAATGTGTAAAAACTGGTGACCCATTACAAGGCAATACCGGCGCCGGCCGTGTCCGAATGCTGGTCAAATAGGGAATGGGAAGGAACGTGTTGACATGATACTCGCTTTGAAGGAAGCCGAGAAATCCTCTGCACTTCCACGAGAAATCACTGGGATGTTGGATAGTTGGGGAAAGGTTAGTTGCTGGGTTCGTTTTGGTTAACGATAAGCTGAAAGTATGTAGTATACGCCAATAGCAATGGACTGCTCCAATGTGACTGAAAAGAGACAAGCGTAACGAAAAACAAAATAAAACGAAATAGACAAAATAAAATAAAACAGGATATTAGATATTGTCTTCAAAATATGGTAGAAATAAATTATTTGTTGCTTTGCAAACCAGCTCTCCTCGAAATCCTAAATGGCCAAGTGTTGCTGGACCGCAGCTGCTGCCGTCGGCACTCATCCACATCAACCCGTCCATCGCCGACGTGTCGGAAACCTTCCGGTAGTAACATGATATGTGTGTCTAATACACTCTTCTTGTACTGATTAATTTACAAACTAATCCTGAACACCGAATCAAAATTCACTTTGGCACGTTTGTGGTATTTTTCTCTGAAATCTAGTTCTAGATACTGGCATATCTTCCCCCACAATACCCGCAAACGACGCAATTGATTGTATGCCTTTTTTTAAATGAAACGCGAGCACGGCGCGATCCCACGACACGCAATACACTTCTATTTTCAGCTCACCGGAACCAATTGCACACGCACACTAGTAATCCGCGACGCAGAACAACGCGACGCGCGACGAGGTGCTACTGCCGCCGACGACGCGCTACATAATCTGCGTTGGTTCTTTTTCGTAGAAAGCGATTTACTTTCAAAACAAAAACCTCCAAACCGACTATTCAAAATTTTGCTGCTCTACATTTAAAAGTTGAAATTTTCAAAACAAATTGTAGAACTGTCAAATCGAAACGGTGGTATCGTTGAAAATAAAAGCAAATTATTTTTATTCCGAAATAAGCTTTCAACCAGAAAGTGTTTTGCAATTGAAATGAAAGTATGCTGTTTGGATTGAAATAAAAAAATAGTTTTAATTTAAAAAGTTTTCTTTTCAGATGAATTGTTGAACTGTCAAATCCACAGCATGGTATCTTTAAAAATGAAAGCAAATTATTTTGATTTCAAAATGAACTTTCAACTAGAAAGTATCGTGCATAATAAATGTTTGCTGTTTGGATTGAAATAACAAATAGTTTTAACATAAAAAAGTTTTTATTTTCAAATGAATTTTTGTAACTTTCTAAAGAAACCGGAGGCTAGTGTTCCTGATTCGCCACATCTTGAATTTGAGGTTTTTTTATTTTGTTGATCATGCTAAGAATCATGGACTATTTTGTAGCAATTTTCACAAAACGCGTATACAAACGAACGGGAGCGAAAAACGACGCATAAGACACGGACGCGGACAACAGTAGTGAAAAATTCCATTCGGCGACGAGAACGATGACTTGCTTTGTGTTGGTGGATTTGACATTTCTACAATTTTCATAGTAAAAGAACACACTTTCAAATTTACACACTGAACCGAAAAAATAAACTTTCAAATCAAACGCGTAACTTTCATAGTACATGATTTTACTTTTAATTCAATGAAAAATAAACACTTTTCAGAAGTAAAGTGCTAAACATTTAATAAAACAATATTCCTTTTTTGTGTGTGTGTTCTCCCAATATGATAAAATTCCTGATGGACAATGCACAAGAATAAAAAAAATTCAGCAATAAAAAAATGCGGACTTCTGGGCCAACTTTGTCATCAACTCTGGACAGACTTAGTAACGGTAACAGCGGTATCAACAGTACGCTTTTTGGTGATGACATCAGCTTGGTATCCTGGATAAAAATTACCATACAATTACAATACAATAATATATAATATCATTGAAATCTATTTCCGACCATTAATCTTATTGTTCATGAATCAGATAAATGAAAAATGCATATTGTCATTACAATAGCTTTACAGTTCACTCTATATGCTAGGATTTTCAACAATTTAAAAACAATACAATTAATAGTAATTGACTCGAATTTGAACGGAAAATAATGATTTTTTCTACAGTTAAGATTCATAACAACCGCCCTTTTCTATTGTTGTTGTCTCAATTTACATTAGATTCTATTGTGGTAACAATAACTCCTATTGTGATCTTATAGTTGTGAACAATACCATTAATTGTACGTACTATAGATTCTATTGTATGGTTAAAATATATTCAATTTTAAATCTATGAGAATTTTTTATTCGGGATCCTCGCGATGCACTCTTCAATTTTATTAAGGACCTGTTTCTGTTGCAAATAAAAACTTTATTTGTTTGCAGATCATCATTTATTTTGTTCATGACTCTTGCCATAACCATAATAATGAAGATAGAAAGAAAATAAGAAAAAAAAAAAACAATTTCCGATAAACATATCACATACTTCTGACTACCGTAACAATGTGTTTCATACGGTTGTGTAAAGAAACTCATAAAACTGTTGTATCCAAACCAAACCTAATGAAAAAATAACAAGCATAACATTTCAAACGGTAAAAGTATGAAATTCAATCCGATTTCTTGTGGCCAAATTTCATAAGGTTATTGGATGAACTTCTTAAGTTTTTTTTCACCAGTGCCCAATAATGGCAAAAGTGACTATCAAAATTTTCTCTGTGTATGAAAAAAGACGGTCAAAAACACGCAAACGCAACCTTTAATCACAGAGAACAGACATTGATGTCCATATACCTTTTCTTGAAAAACGTGTGTAAAAGTAAATATGATCAGCCGGTATAAGAAGCAAGTGCAGAGAAAAACAAACAAAACTTTTCAGGTTATGCGCTAGGCTTTTTATTGATAAACATTGACAAGACAATCATCGCACAACTGCAGCGCCGCCTACCAGGAGCATAACGACATACAATTGAAATGTTGGTTTAAAGTTTTACACAAGTAGCAGACCGAAGATGAACGTCTGTTCTCTGTGCGTTAATGGCGGGCTCACACGGAGATATGAGATTACACATTGTTTGTATAAAAATCACTCACCTATACGGCAGCTATATGCAGCTGTCAAAGAGATGGGTGTTTTAAAAAAATACATTGTGAGCAAAAAGTACCCACCTTGAAACAGGTTCATGTTGTTTCAAAGGTGGGTGTTTTTCACTCTTATATGGATGATCATTTACTTCATAATAATTTTAAATCCTTCACTGTTTATCAGAAGAACAAGCACAGAGAACAGACATACAGCCTCGAACATTTTCACCAATTTACTGTGTATATTTTTAAAAGCAAACCGTTGAAACATCAGCGCTGCCTAGTTTAGGTTTCACCAAACTAAAATTGACAGACTATCAAATCTAGAGGCGCGCAAGTGGCGCCATTAACAAACGATTCACCAAAACCACAGAGAACAGACATCCAGGCTCAAACGACAGCTTGTGATCATAAACGGAACTGTCGATTCAAATTAGTATGGAATGTCTAATGGGGTGGCGCTAGTGTTTCAATTTTGACCTAGGGACATTGATAGAGTTGTTCTATTACTTCATCGAAGTTGGTAAACAAAGTGATGATGAAAGCTTGAAATGGAACGAACAAGTGAATACTACTGGTGCACAATCAAGGACATACTTTGGGAAAAACATTCTATAGGTATCCCAACAACAATGGTTTGTAAGTTAATTGCGCAAGCATTGGAGAAAAGAGCAATAAACCCTCTTTGCAAAATTCAGACACAATAGGTGGGTGGCATGGGTCAGAAATGTTCTAACGTTACACCTTCTAACTTTCCATCACTTCCCACCAGAGAGTCCTCGGGATATGCACAGGAAAGAACTCGGGTGCGGAAAAAAATCGTCGCAATAACGTCAGTCTTAATAATGATTTCTTATACTTTATAGGCAGCAACCTCATGCTGTTCCACGCGTGGAATCTCTTTTTTTACATGGGTTATATTCTGTTGTTTTACATGGGTGCCGGATGACAGATCGGAAATTTAACTGCACGGTGAACGGTTCTTATCCAAGGGAAAAGTAATATATTTTGGATTGCTTTCACCGTGCTAGCAGTTTTTAGTATGGAATGTCGCCGCACTAAGTCGCCACTATATAAGCATACACATGATTTTTTGATATATTCGTATGAGACAATTCGTCTGTTCTCTGTGTTTCTAGTTACAGGTATTCCACTCAACAGCTCAAACCCTCTAGGATTCATGCAGAATTAAGTTATTTTTACATGACGGTAAGTTAACATGATGATACCCAAAGTTTGCTTTCCTCACTTAACCGTGTCGTTGGGTACTTTTTTCTAAGCGTGTAGTTTTATGAGTCAACGAAACGCAAACGTATAACGTATTTATACATAATTTGTGGACCAGCCATACAAGTCTATAGCGTACGTCACGCTTTCAAGAGGAGTCAGGGATCCGGAAACTGTTGTACATTGGATGTCCACTAGGTTAGTAGAACATCATATTTTAAATTGAGATGAAAGTTAAAGAAATATGTAGGGCACCGAAAAAACATTTTCGACGATCGAATGTTTTTTTTAGATATATTCATGATATCTAGACAAAATCGTCAAAAGCTCGAAAGTAACAATTGTAAACAATGACTTGAAACGTAAATTTCCTGGAAATGTCAGATTGCTTATATCTATATCCGCTACCGACGGGAAGGTAATAACTCTCTCTATCTGTTTGTGGTGCTATTTTGTTTGTGGCAGCAAACATATCTAAAATAAATGCGCTAGAAATCATTGTTTACAAATGTTACTTTCGACCTTTTGACTATTTTGTCTAG